>JBAIZL010000001.1:114995349-115077849 GCA_036971475.1 Prosapia bicincta | reverse complement strand
ACTTGATTGGATGAATTACAAATTTAGTGATTGAAAAGTTGAAGAAGAATTATATATATACATATATAACTCAGCTTATATATAAAAAACTAAGCCAAAATACAAATACAAGAATTATAATTGAATTTACAATTCAATTATATAATACAGATATGTTAATTTTAATTGTTTAATATTCCTGATGATGTTGGTACTGTTAGCCAACGAAAAGCTTTGAATTGTAAATTCAATTATAATTCTTGTTTTTGTATTTTGACTTAGTTCTTTATTAATACACAAGAATACATATTGCGATATATATATATATATATATATATATATATATATACATATATATATATATATATATATATATATATATATATATATATATATATATATATAAGGCGAGTGTAAACTAGTAGAAGAAATGTAAAAATCCACTACCTACTAATATTTTTTAGCAGACGCATTTCGCACTAGATCAGTACATTGTTCAATGCTGTGAATCTCGTTCAAGACTCGTTTTTTGCCAAGAGATATCAATAAATATAGGTGTTAAAAAATCTCAAAATATAGAATGCAACACACAAAAAATTAAGTTTTACATGCTTCGCTTTTTTTATAAATTTTAACATTATTTTACATTAACATAAAAATAAATATTTTCTTGAATAATTTAAAATAAACATCTACCATGATAACTTTGGAAAAAATGCATCTTTACAAATCTAACAATCCATATACTGTAGTCAGCTGAAATGCGTATTTTTATTATATTTTCCTTTATAGCAAAAAGAGTTAAAATATAGTTTACCCTTTGAATGGTCATCGGTGAATTTTTCAAAATTTTTATTTTATTAACATCCAAATTATGATTTAGCCTACCCTTCATGGTAACCAGATTACTAATACAAATTGCCATTTTGTGATAACCGTTTCACGCAAACTTCAACTTTAAGGTATAACACTTTTATTATAAAATTTAATTTCTTTCTCTTATTATTGTAAAATTAAATGCTTTTTTCTCTTTAGTTGCAATTCTCTGCGAAAGGGTGCCACACTTTGCAAGGCTTATGGCTATCTTCCTCTAACTCTTCCATATATGTAGGCTAGGTAAACATTTTAGTAAATAAAAGATACAAAGTTACCCATTCTTAGAATATAAATTTTAACCTTATTCAAACAACAATTTTTTTCTTCCTTGAATTATGAAAATCATATTATATTCTATAATTTCTTCTAATTATAATATTTTAGCTGATGCACTAAAGTGGATAATATAGACGACACACCCAAGCTACTTATTTTCAATTTACATTAAGAGCTTATGTTTCCAGAGCCAGACAAAAATCGAATTTCAGTCTTATACCGTCTAAGTGTAATAGTAAATATTGTCTACTAAGAGATATAAGTGGTTTATATACAAAATTTAAATGCCAAATCTTTCTATTATTGTACATTAGTTCTTTAATTCACTGCTCAACTAACTTGATTGTGTTATAATATATTTATATAAAGATATATATTTTCCATTGAATTTTCTAGTCTCATACCCTGTGACCAGAGCCAATAGCAATTATTAAAATGTAAATAAATAATACTTAACTAAGTGAATACCTAAGGGTTAACTTGCTGACTCGTTTCGAAACAATCGTTTTTTTACGGAGCAAAGCCTCTACTGTTTCGAAGGAGTAAAGGCTTTGCTTCGTAAAAGAAACGATTGTTTCGAAACTCGTCAGATAGTAAGCCCTTAGGTATTCACTAAGTTAAGTATCTTTAATTATAGTTTAATCAGGGAATTCGAGATGATTATAACAAGCAACTTTAATTATTAAAAGTTCCAACTTAGTAACTTGTACTAATAATTGAATAGGTTTCATTAATTTTGGTTTTCGGACACCAAACATTTATTGTGTATTGAATATTATAAATTGTGTCAGTCTTACAAGATATAGCTTCTTTCTTAAAAATCTACAAAAACAGTAACGAGATAATTAATAAACATTTCACAGAATGTTCTTTGTTTAAACAACAACTAGAAATAACAAATGAATTTACAGCTTTAGCAAACTATTTTCTGTGAATAAATAATTTATTCCCCACTGTGCTTTACACTTTAGTACCAACTATAGTTACGTCAAGAAAGACGTAAAAGACAATTCTAACATTTCATGAACGAAGAAAAAAATGGCAATAAAAATGTGCTTAAATCAAAAGAATAAACAAAAATACATCTGTCGCCAGAAAAATGCAAGTTGTTCAAGCTTTAAATCTCGGGCTCAAGTTTACTTTCCTTACACGGAAGTAACATTTAGTTTAAGCACATAAAGCCAACCTACGGGTCTTATCTGTGACTTTTTACTACTTATCTCCCTTATCCTTCTGCCCTTAGAATTGGCATTCTCTCTTCTGTGTAGAGCTGGAGATGTTCCATACTGAACCGTCGTAAAATAACCGTAGGCAATGTATCTCGTTGAATATTTCTTTTATTTTCACTGCCAAACAGGTTTTTATTACGTCGCATGCGGTTCTTCCTGCATTTTCATCCTTCCGTATTCCTTTTACTATCCTATTTTATTATTTTTTGAGCTTTAAAGTTTTTCTTTCCAATGTAATAAGAGTCTAGGTTGTTTTATTCCTTTTTTTTTGGTTTAAATGCTTGGCTCTGATTTTTGATTTTGTTTTTTATTGTTTGCGAACGAGCCGTCAGTGTGTGATTTAGAATTTACGGCTGTGAATCCGAAGAAAAGATTTTGTTTGTATTAATTTGAAATGTAACGAAGTTAATGACATTAAAACAACTGCTATTGTGTTTATTTCTTTGCACGTCATCAGAGTACAATGACGTCATACAGTCAAACTTATTTTACAAAAGCAATATGATAAAAAATGGATAGAAATATTTTTTTAAAATAAGGTTTACATTTCTTTTAGTCCATGGTGGCTCTGGAATTGTGTAGTATAAATAATCTAACAAAAGTCTTAATTAATCAAACATATATTTTTGTGGCTAAACTTTAATGTACCTCAGTCTATCTGAAAAGGTAGAGGTGGGGGTTTCAGTGGCCTCTGTGGTTTATCAGCGTATGGCTGCAAGGATACTGGATCAGTGCTGTTGGCATTTGACTAGTAAAAAGGAGGTGAATTTCCTCAGGAAGAGGTTTATTTGTTTAGAACGAATGCTAATGCTAAGGGTCTGTCTTACTTTAAACTCAGGGGGACTGCACTTTTTCTTTGTTCCATAACTTTACAGATAAGCTTGTAAAATAATTAACTAGATAACAATGTAACTTTAAAAAAAATGTAATTTCTTTAAAACTAATTACAAATTAATTTATGCTAACATACAAATTTACACTTAATTTACAATAGTAGTTGAATTTTACACTAAAATATATAGATAATTGTATACAGTTTAATTTTAGTTTAACAATGCTGTATTTTTTTAATCCACTTATTATAAGATTATATTATTCTTGTTATAGTAAAGCCATACATGTTATATGATAGTGGAAATATATTTCTAAAAGAAGGACACATTAGAATTTTAATTTAGATAGTGATACATCATTAAAACATTAATTTCTTGTTGTGGATATTTGTTTGTTTTTGTGTCTAAGTAACTAATATTCTACATTTGCAGAGGTAATAAATAATGTTTATGTTTATATTTAGGTTCTGTTATGATTTTCGTAGTGTCCATCTTCTAAAATATTTTCTTACTCTACAATATAGGCCTACAAGTGTATACTTATGTAGGAAAATAATGTCATTATTTTAGTAAAACTGTATATAATGTTAGAAATAACATTTATGAGATTATAAAATGTTTTATAAACATTACATTTCGCCAAATCTATAACGTTATCTATAAAATACATTTACTTACACATTCATTTTAAATTCTTATGAATTTATGCACACTCTATTCTTAATTTGCGCACTCACACACACGCACAAACAGATGAACAAAGACTTATACACGGGCTAAGCCAAATATGCAATATAAAGACAATTATTTTTTATACTGCTGCAAAACATTTAAATTAAGAATTTCTTTACTAACGTTTAATTTTTTTGTTAACGTTTATTAAAGTTTTATTAACGTTTATTAAAGTTTTATTAACGTTTATTAAAGTTTTATTAACGTTTATTAAAGTTTTATTAACGTTTATTATTTGCATTTATTTCTTTAGACTTTCACAATAAGACGTGAGAGTTGAAAAAGCTAATGTATCGGAATTAGGTTTTCAATTGGGATAAAAGTAGGTTTTATAGAAACTTTTCCTTTTAATGTTAAAAATTATAAATTTTAAAAATGAATATCTTTGTTGAAAGTGTAACGATATTTAACCAAACACAGTATTTTAGAATCTTATTCGTTGTGTATGGTCGTTTTTAAACTCCGGACTTGAAATGTTCACATTTGAATGGAAATTGCTTACACTTGGTAAAATTCATAAAATATTCTTAAAAATACCTCTTAATGTTTTAAAACCTGTCAGATTTACTTAGTGTTTGAAATTATTTTTGAAAAGTGAATTAATATTAAATTTGCCCTATAAAATAACTATTTGTATTTTTTTCCGAATTCATCTAATATTTATAAGATAATTTAAACATACGTTTCACTTTGGAAAATGTAAAGCTACTTTAATAAAATAATAAAGAAAAGTTAAAGTGATTTTAATTAGAGTAATTGTATTGTATTATGAAATTAGATTTTATCAAAAAAAACTCTTTCTCTCTCTATTTCTCTCTCTCTCTCTCTCTCTCTCACACACACACACACACACACACACACACACACGCACGCACGCACGTACACACGCGCGCAACACACACACACACACACTAAAACACGCCCCTACATAGGCAAAAACAAAGAAGCATAACACGAGCAAGAGAGATAGAGAGGAAGGGAAAGATAAAGAAAGACAGAAAGAAACAAGCATGAAAGAAAAAGACAGATTATTATTTGGGAGCGGAATTAAATTTTTGTTTTCTAACCCATACAATATTCTTAAACTACACAGCAAGTTTGTAATCCCTATGTTTAAGTAAACGGTGACTATTTAGTTACATGAAATTTGGTTTGAGAAATGGTCGTGTAAGTTAGCACACAAATGTCAAATTAGGCCACGGACAACTCAGTAATTTGTGAAACGAGCGCTTAAACCTAATTAATAGTACTTCCCCGTTGTTCCGCTCATGCGCGATCGCTTCCTCTTTAGTGTCAAGCCTCCTAACTTCGAATAATGGCCAGATAGCGAGATAATATCAGGCCTTTCCGATTCATTCGACCATCTCGTGTTTGCGTATGCTAATCAAAAATGGAAACATTGCAGCTGACAAAATAACGTCCCTAATGCTAATTACCCGTACAGAACAATTAATTAGATTTAATTTAAATACATTACCGCCAGTACGTGAGGATAACAAAAAGGAAATAGATTACCGGAATGTTTTGTTTCCAGGGCAACGGATGTATTCACTCTGAATAATACGTACCATTATTTTCCATTGTTTTCTGGAAACGGATTAGATTTTGCGCACACGTGTAACGTTTGATAAGCAAACAATGACGGACAACAATAGCAATTCGGGACTAACTAAAACCTCAATTTAGAGATAATTTTAACTTTTTTTCTAGTCTACTATTCATGCATTTACTATTTTTAAGAAACTACTACTATGTAATAACAATAATACAGTGTAATAATAGTTATATCTGCTGAAATAACTGATACATTTTTATTTATCTGTTACAAGAATTTACTGAAAATGGGACTGATAAATCTTATATATGACGATGATGATGTATGATGATGATGTATGATGATGATGATGATGATGATGATGATGATGACGACGACGACGACGACGACGATGACGATGATGTGTGTGTGTGTGTGTGTGTGTACGTATAACTACGAAATTTCTAAACTCTAACTATAATAAAAGGTTAGATTTTGTCTAATTTTACTAATGTGATGGAAACCACTTTGTCATTGAAATGCTTATGAGAAAATAAATTATTAATTGTGAGTTTATGTTCGGTATTATGTATTTAGTTGTTTCACTCATAAGCTAAGTTCAAATTTTTATATTTTTACATCATTTAATAAAGTCCTTAAACCTAATAAACGTATTTTAGTTTTTAAACTTGCAGCAAATCTTTTAAAAAAACTGATCTATTGTAGAAAAAAATAATTGATTTTAGATTGGGAATAACTAACATTCTACCACATTATTCAACTAGTAGCTAGGCAATTTGTTAGTAAACTTCTTCCCGTATTCTTCATTCAACGCATAATGGACAACTTTGTACAGTGTCATTAGTTCTCTATCAGCTTCATCAATAACTAAAAGGCTTTATATTTGAGCTTTTCATTTATATCTCCAGCCCTTATGTATTCTAATTTAAAACTGATCTAAACTCGTTCTTGAGATAATTATTTGTGATTTATTTAGAATATAGGCCTATACCAATTGAACAAAAAGTTTAAGTAAGTTGTGAAGGTTTCGTTTTATAACTCATTAGGATTTGTCGAGTTCGTGTGTGTGTGTGTAAAAGTAAATTGATGAAATTTACCAGAATGTTATGTAACTATTTACTAATTCATTTATCACGAGTAGGCCAGCGAGATGGAACCCTTTCCCCCCAACAGTTACAGTTATAAACATGTACAGTATTGCAATTCATGCTGTTAAATCGTATTCAAAATTTTTAACGGTAAGCGTAGCACGATTATATAAACAAAATAAATAATTGTGTATACATATATAGCCTACATTACATATTGAGCCTATATATTGTCATCAATTAACCAACATTGATTGGTAAAAAGCCATACAAAATCTTTTAACACCTAAAAATATGTTACATTTATTTAACTTTACTGCTAATGATGGTAAATAAATTGGAAACATCTGATATAAAAGATAAGAAAAGATATGTAAATTCATTAGGGAAACTGTCTAGGAAATGATCATATATCGTTGAAATCGGAGTTATCGAGACGATTCTACCATTTAGTGAGTACACTATATGTCACTAATAATGACACAAGTTTGCAAATTTACATTCTCGAAACCTGAAAATAATTTGTCTTTATTTTACTTATCTTGAATTAACAACAGAGTAAAAAATATATAATTTATAAAGCGTTTGAAATTTATATATGATAAAAAAACCTAAACGTACAATTGATTCTGATGTCCATGATGACAAACTTCGTTTTAACATTTTATAATTAATGACGTAAGTTAACGTATGAAAAACTAACTGAGACATAAGCGACTTCCTCAGTGTCACATAGGACTTGAATTATAGGTTTGTCAAGTTATTAATTACAAAGTTAAATTATATATATATATATATATATATATATATATAGATATATATATATATATATATAATTGATTGCACAGTATTTAGTTATACAGCACAGGAGTTTCATATAGTTATTTATGTTTTTTTACAGCACCATACATAATTCTATCAATATTTTAAAGAATAAAATTATATATTCTCATATAGATTCTAATTTGTTTATTCAATTTTATAATTTGTAATGCTTGAAAAGTATACGTCTTACTTTAATTTTTTCCTTTCACATATGTTGCCCAAAAGTATTCTAAACAAGAAACAAGTGATTTTTAGCATATAATAAATATCGTTTGGAGCTTACGTTACAGTATGCTTGGTAGCAAAACATCATTACCTAAACATTTACTCTTTTACCGAAAAATTCTTCACGAATTTTATCACTATTTTAGTTGTAGCGATACTACATTAAAATATATCCAGCTACAAAATATCTAGTTAGGATAGAATTAGTTATGTTTCCAACGTCAAGTACGCAAGTCGTATTGAACGAGTTACCTTGGTCTTTCAACGTACTTATGTTTAAACGACAGTAACTAGCTAATGTTAATAAATTTAATTATGCGACTTCTATCTTAACCGGTTTCTTTAATGCCGTACTATAATATAGAAGTAGGCCTATATTATAATTATGTGATATTAGCCTATAGTATTATACAGTGCTTGGCTTCATTATGAAACTTTCAGTTTATAAAGAATTACGTCTAAACTGACATCGTGTTATGTCAACTTCAACCGTATGCGCAGTCTACGTTACCTAACCTAACCGGACACTTTGTAGGTGTGTTATAAAACATCTACAATTCATATCACTTTAACGCTATTCTCTGTTTTATAAAGAAGCATTTACTTTATACAGTTTTACGGGTCTGGATTTAGTTATCATTCAACTTAAAATTATAAACACTACTAGTTTTCCCCATCACTTAAAATCAATTTCTTCTTGATTGAACTGTATTTTTAAATAACGTAATTGAAAAGAATCTGAATATGCTTATACTTAATAGAATAATACAATGTACACATCGTTATAAAAAGAAAATTAAATTTTATATGAGAATAAATTATTTTATTGTTTAATATATTGACAGTTTAAGTTTGGTGTTGTAAAAGATAATGAATAACGCATATGAAAGACCTGGGATAACGTACAGGGATAACTTAAAAGTACGGTAGGTTACTAAGAGTTAAAACTTTAAAAGAATTTAAATACAAAGTATAGCATAGATAAGGGTGACTATGTTCTTGTTACTTAGTAAAAAAAAAAATTAATGTACATTGTTGATTTAGAATATATTGTGACTGGCTTAGTAGACTCAAATAAATCAAGGCTAAGGAATTCTGAGAAAAACCTTGGACTACTAGTTCAAGGGTTACAACTCGTCATTTGTGGGAATGATGTTACATGTAATATGATGATGTGCTAATGGGTTTGGAGCGCCGCCCGCTGTGCTAACACGAAAATGAATTTTACAAATAATGTTACCTATGCACAATTCTTTAAGTGAACGTTTAGTACATAATCCGTAATGGGTTGGAATAAAGTTCTTTTTACATGTTGGGTAAAACGGTTGTCAATTAAAAGTTGAAAAGTAGACAGAGCTTGTTAAAAAAGTTTTAAGCGAAGAGTTAAGAATAAAAAGAGAAATGTGGGAGTTTGAATTTCTATTCAACTGTATTAGGTTGAAGCCTAATTAGCAGGTTAAATATTTTCAAAGAGTGTCTGAAAGAGACATTTTAAAATATTGAATTACGATTGCATCAAAGTGGAGATCTCCATTGAATATCTCTGGATCTGAAAATTTAATTACCAAATCAAAATAATAAAATATGCTAATGTTTAATATCCAAGTAAAAACCTTCAGTGAATAAACATTATACAATTTAATCTGTAAAGAACCAAATAAATAAATGTAAACTCTTCAAGTTACATTTTGGTAGTTTGGGAGGGATTAAAATGTATCATTGATGTAGTTAGTAGCCAAATTGCAATACAAATAGCATCAAATACTGTTCAATATTACAAATCTTGGCTTAAGGGAAAACAGAGTCAGCAGGCTAAATCTTGTTACAAACTATTTCTTTATTTGCATTTGTGTACAGATCCAATAACTGTCTGTATGGAGTGGTTTGCGTGTCTTCCGACTCAATTATCGCCAAATAGATAGCCTTATTCAGCCGAAATGGAGAAAAGTTTCCACTGTCTAGTGTATTGGCTCCCAACCTTTCTCATTTCACGTACCCCTAAAAAGGTTTTTCCAATGAAACGTACCCCCCCCCCTGGATGGGGGAATTACTATTGGTACTTATTACAATAGTTTTATCAGATCTACTAATAATTATTCATAATCTTTTAAAGTAAGAATTGGTTTTAATTTCTACCTATTTAATTTCCTACTTAGTAAGAAAAGAATACTTAATTTAACTTGAATACATACTACTCAAACAAAATCTGAAAGTTAAAGAACGTTTTGTATTGTAGGTGAAAAAATACATTTCGTGGACTTTGTGAACATTAAATTTATTTATTTTTAATGGAATCCTTGAGCTTGGAAGTTCGAGCTCAGTTTTTTAAAATCTGGATCTAATGATGTAAGGTAGAGGCTTAAATCTGGAGCTGTATCAAGTTTATTCCTTTGTTTATACTTAATGAAGGCACTAGATGAAAATGCTCTCTCAACAAACACTGAGCTTGTGAAAGGCAACAGTTACTTCAGGGCTTTATCACTGACACTTTCATATTCCTCCCTGATTCCTGCCCAGAACTCAGTAAGATGTTTAAACAAAGAAAGCAGAGAAGAATCTGTTGAAATTTCAATTAATGCCTCTTTGTCCGCGACTGGCAAGTTGTTTGCTTGCTAAAATATTTCAGTTCAAAGGGATTTTAAATCCATTTGTCATCACAATTTCGCTTTTTAAAGCTTTAGAAAGTTTTATGTGTGTGTGTGTGTTTGTTTGTTTGTGTGTGTATGTGCGTGCGTGTGTGTGTGTGTGTGTGTGTGTGTGTGTGTGTGTGTGTGTGTGTGTATGTGTATGTAATAATAATAATATGGCAGTAGTTATATTTACAGCTTCGGAAAAGGAGTTTTCTCGAAGCTTCAGGTAAAGCAAAGTAAGGTATGGAAGATGTAATACTACAATGAAATTAATTAGAGGTGCTTATTTGTGACCAATGTGGACTTTTGTGATTTGAGGAAAACATTGCGTGTAAATCTAGTGTAGTCTTTTCTCGGTTAGCTACGAAAGTAGAGCAATCAAATTAAATTAATTCATTAAAAACGGTCGCTAACTAATTGGCGTTCGGCTGACTAAAGGTAATTATAATGTTCCTCAGCGTGTCACAGTTTCCTACAGAGCCAAGTGTCCAAGTGGGAGAATCTAATTTTGTTAGTTTCAGAAGAAGAGTAATGAAATCAAATAAACGTCAGAGTAATAACCCCTTATTTATTTTTAAAATCATGTGTATTTTTCTCTTTATCGTAAAACATTCAAGTTACTTACAAACAAACCAACCAGGTAAGAAAATCTGGATACAGAAATGTTAAAAACCTATAAAAAGTACTTAAAAAATGAATAACTCTCTAGTGTTATTTAGGTTTACGTTTAATAACCTACTTTTTAACTAAAACATATTGTTCAGTGTCCAACAAAGCATAATTTGACAGACCGTAAATATGCAAATTGAAATCATAGTTTCACTAACCGTACGCTCTGTGCTCGGGCAGTAGAAAGCTGCCGAAATCCCGGTCCTGAGAGTGGAACACAATAGTAATGATAGGATAGCCTGGCCTCAGCAGTTATTGGTTTATTGTCCTTGCTCAGTCTTCGGAAACGGTTCTCTCAACAAGAAGCAGCCATCTTGTGTTCCTTGAGATATCTTTCAACAACTTAATTATGAATTTGAAAGAAAAATTGCAAAGACTGTAATTTAAGGTCATCTGATTGGAATACAATCGACTTGTGGTCCTGTCATTAACATTCCTTCTCTTGATTTTATCTTACTGTCTGCTCATGATTATACCGTACGAGTAAACGTAATATTTTCTCTGAAGTTTTAAATGGAGACATAAAAGTTTAACCATAAATAAGAACAACCTTTATCAAGCCTTACTAAAAAAGTGTTTTTTTTTCATTTCTATTGTTAATTAGACTCAACAATTGGTTCATAATATCAGCTGTTAATCAGATGTTAATAAACATATGTCGCCTTCATTGTTGAAGAAAACTATTATTTCATAAACGTTATTAAACCTTCAATAAAACCAAATTACACTGAATTTTGTGAAGGAAATTAGCTTGTTAAGGAAACAAACACATTTATTCCATCATCGCCTGGAATAAGGGAAACATAATGGAAAATTCCGTTCTTAACATTGTAACTGCTTTGAAGGATAAATCCACATCTGAGAAAAACAATCCACCTGTCGGAAAATATGGAAAAACCAATTGCAGAAAGAATAAAGTTATGGCCAGCTTGTCACATTGTGACACTTTAAATTGTGAGTCTTTAAGGTTTTTTATACAAATTGTTAAAGTTGTGGAGAGAATGTGTATTACAGGAAAGAAAATAGATTTGTTGTAGTTCTAAGTCGTTTATATTGTTTGGATCAGATAACATGCTAATTATAACCCCTTGTGGATGATTACACACATAAACGTGAGGCAAAGGTAGAGTATAAAAGCAAGATAAGGGGAAAATTGGACAAGATATCTAAATGAAAAAGGAATATAAATACAGTTGAAAGATATAATCAATGAGAACAAGAAAATAGTAATAAGAGACTTACACTAGACTGTGCTTTTAAGAGTAAAGAACCTAAATGAAAGAATTTTAACTGCTGAAAATAAAGACAGTGATTATGTAAGAGACCTATTTATCACGTGGATTCATATTTTGCTTAATAACATAGGAAACGATGGTAAATAGATTTTTACTTCTGACAACAAGATTTCAATTTCATATTATATGTCTTTATAGGAATAATAAAGTAGCTACAGACGTTAATATATAGTATTGTAGAACCATGATGCTGAGAATGGTCGTCTCCATGATGCTGTTATTGTACATGGATGCTGGCAATACCATTATTTCACCGAGTGATGATTGTCGATTTGGTCTAAAGGATGAACAAAAAGTAAAAAAAGGAAAAAATGAATATATATGACTGCAGAGATAATATATTTGGCCTATAATAATAAACCCAAAATATGCATTTCTGAGAGTTCTCTTGGAGAAAAACTTGCGGTGTTGGAAATATAGAAACAATAAGGAAGCCTTTCGACATTGTGAAAATGATTTGACCAAAACCTAGTCAGCTGTTTTGAACTAGAGTATAGCATAGAAAGTAGAATCGAAATATTTATTTCTAATGTACGACATAGGACTGTGGTTAAGGTACCTCTTAGAGTAGTTGGTGAAAGTTATAACAGGTGAACATTTACGCAATATAGGCCCCCTAATTAATTACATCAGAGGGTCATTATAACATATTTTTACCCCTGTCTTACCCACTTACCCGTCTTACAATCCGGCACAGAACACCTGATTCCGGTAAACGTCCCCACACTTATTCCTTGCTATATCCTCCAGGGCTTTCCGTTCCTACCTTGGTACTGTCTATATATTTACAAATCATTCTTATTTTTCGCAGCAGTGGTAGTCAAACTGTTTATTTGTCTTAATCTTTAAAAATATTATTCATGTAGTAATAATCTTTTTCATCTTTTCCCTCATGAATTCAAATCCCTCTTTCGAAAATTATCCCTCCATCTTATAATTTTATTATATATTTAATAGCTCACAGGAGTAGTCTCAGAGTAGCTCAGAACGAAATCTCACTTAAATGTTCTGAAATATTTCCAATCATTCAATCTTATTATTATTATTATTATTATTATTATTATTTTTTATAACGTTACACCATCTGCAGAATCGCCACCACATTTACGTTTCCTATTAGTTTTTATCATTGTTTATATCATAGAAACTTTATTCTACGCAATGGTTCAATAACTTGGGGAATATTTTACTTCAGTTTTCGTTGCATAACTCTGTCACCTCCATACATTATTTCCGTTCATGATGGCTGACTCTGTTAACTCGAGCCTTTACTTCCTTCCTCGATGGCTGACTTCGTTAACTCAAGCCTTTACTTCCGCTCTCGATGATATACTCTGATAGCTCGAGCCTTTACTTCCGCTCTCGATGGCTGACTCCGTTAACTCAAGCCTTTACTTCCGCTCTCGATGGCTGACTTCGTTAACTCAAGCCTTTACTTCCGCTCTCGATGATATACTCTGATAGCTCGAGCCTTTACTTCCGCTCTCGATGGCTGACTCCGTTAACTCAAGCCTTTACTTCCGCTCTCGATGGCTGACTCCGTTAACTCAAGCCTTTACTTCCATTCTCGATGACATACTCCGATAACTCGAGCCTTTACTTCCATTCTCGATTACTTACTCCGATATCTCGAGCCTTTACTTCCATTCTCGATTACTTACTCCGATATCTCGAGCCTTTAATTCCGTTCTCGATGACTTACTCCGATAGCTCGAGCCTTTACTTCCATTCTCGATGACATATTCCATTAACTTTACTTTTACTTCCACTCTCGATGACATACTCCGATAGCTCGAGCCTTTACTTCCATTCTCGAAGACATACTCCGATAGCTCGACCCTTTACTTCCATTCTCGATGACATATTCCATTAACTTTACCTTTATTTCCGCTCTCGGTGACATACTCCGATAACTCGAGCCTTTACTTCCACTCGCGATGAGATACTCCGATTGCTCGAGCCTTTACTTCCGCTCTTTATGACATATTCCATTAACTCGAGCCTTAAGTTATGTTTGACTAACTCCATTAACTCGAGGCTTTACTTCCATTCTCGATGGCTAACTCTGTTAACTCCAGCCTTTACTTACGTTTTCGATGACATACTCCGATTGCTCGAACCTTTACTTCCGCTCTTTATGACATATTCCAATAACTAGAGCCTTAAGTTATGTTTGACTAACTCCATTAACTCGAGCCTTTACTTCCATTCTCGATGGCTAACTCTGTTAACTCCCGCCTTTACTTACGTTCTCGATTAGATACTTCGACAGCTCGAACGTTTACTTCTGATTTTCTTTTGATCAAGTTACATCTCAAAGTTATTACAAGGTTTGATCGGTTTTTTTGTGTTCATATTCAATAGGCATTGCACTCATTTGGTGAGATTTCTTAGTTGTTAATTTCTTTATCACTCATGGACATTTATATTGAGGTACTGATTCTGTATTTGTTTTAAATATTTATTACTCATTTCTAGATGAAGGTTTTGTAGTATTTACTTACAAATCGCAAATTGTTTTAACCTCCTCCCTTTATATAAAAAAACCATTGAAAAGCTACAAGTGAGTTGTTCTTTCTAAACTAAACATGTATCTGTGACATCACCATTATTGGAACACATTTTTAAACTACCAAAAGTAGGTAAAACAAATTTTCAAGCAAGTTTGTTAGAGATACAGATTGTAATTAAATCCCCTCCCTGCTGCCATAAAGTAGTTCTACGGTTACAAAGAGAACTGTGCTCCCATATCTGTGAGAACATCACTTAATTAACAACAGAATAATTAACACTGGTCTTGCAAATATTTTGCTCACCTTGACCCAAATTTGCCACACGTGGCTCCAGTTCGTTCCACCCTTCTCTAAATTTACCCCTTTCAGCTCCCGCTGTTTCTTTATATTACTTGCATTGACATTTCGATTAAAGAATTGCAAAGGAATTGAATTGTGTAATTGACCTCTTTCAACGGAGAAAAACATTTCTGTAACTACCCTACAGACCTATACAACATGTCGGCTATTTTTACAATTATATATTGTCGGCTACAACAAAATATATCGACTGAATACAATTTTAGCACTAACACATTGGTAAAATTATTCCTGTCTAATTTAAATTGTTTTTATCATTACTTCAAATATGATTTCAATAAAGTCAAAATTGTAAACATTACACCGACCGTAAAATACTCCCCAATGACTTTAAAAATAATTGTTTTTTTTATAAAAATTCGGTATCGTGAAATAATATTAACATTTTATGAGAGCAATATACTAAAAAATCAATAATATTTAAAAATTGTGAAAATTTTTGTATTTATTATTTAATTATTATTTGGTTTTGAATAATGGTATAAAATTATTTGGTACAAGACTACTATTGAATAGTGAAAAAAATTCCTAAAAGTAACCCGTTAAACCACCAGTAAAGCAAAATGATTAGTCTTTCGCTTTAGGTTCAATTCTTTTAATACACTATTGTAATCAAATTTTACATTGGAAATACATTTGTAACAAAAAAAGTTCTTAGTTTCTATTTAGTATCATCGTAGAAAATTTGGTAAGTTAAGAGACCGTATAGAAGTCTAAATTCTTTCAGTTTTTGTTCGTGGGATTTAGGAAAATAAATTATGCCCCATGAACAAATTAGGTCCGCCATTAAATATATTCAACCTTTATTATATGTATGTTTTAAGATGTTAAATATATGTTAAAGACTTTGAAATATAAACTCTCTTTTTCATGGATTTCATGGCTTTATAAAGAAGAAACCATAATGTCTTAAAACATTAGAGCTATAACAGATTTCCTTCTCAACAAATGTGATACGAAATTTAGTTAATAAAAGATTCAGTTTCGTTTTCACTAGAGATTTAAAGTTCATCGGCAGTTAAATGAGATTATTTCGAAGCGTAAACTTGCTTAGTAGGCCTACTCAGTACTGAGGTTGTTTCCCCATGGAGATAATAATGTTTAGAAGATCCCGCATGCGTCACCGGTAAACCTTCAAACGTTATATTGTATATAACGCATAATTTCACGCATCAGCTGATTCCCCTCTTATATAGAGGCTAATTTTAAATTTGTTTCAAACCCAATATTATATTAAATCTTCAGAAATACCGTTAATAAAGTTCAAGCAGCCAAAGTGGCAACATGTAATTCCACTGGTACAGCAAGTTTTGCACATTATCAAGTTAAAGTATAATAAATTACCTAATTATACTTATTCTTGAATTTTATAGTCCATTAAGTTCGGTTGAATCTTATTAATCACTTAAACAATAGTTATGACTATCCGATCCAGGAATTTAGTAAATTTGTTAAAACTTACTGAGACAGAACGTTTTCGATCGCTATATGCCGATCTTCATCAGTGTCTTCTGCTTGGAGATGTTGGGTCAAGCGGTGACGGTTTTAAAGTAGGTTTTCGATAGTATCAAAGAGTATGTGTGATTTGTATTGTGTTTGTTCGTTTAATATGTTTGTACTTTGTGTTTTTGTGTGTCTGTAAATTTCATATTGTTCTAGTGTGTTGAGATGTGGTCCTTTTTTCTTGATGTGTAGGATTTCTAGGTTTTGATAAATGTCTGTGTATTTGTGTCCTGTATCTTTTATGTGGTTGTAAAATGTTGAGTCGGTGTTCTGTCTGTGTTCTTCGACTCTTTGTTTAAAGCTGCGACCTGTTTGTCCAATGTAGAACTTATTATATTCGTCGCAGTTCCAATGAACTGATACGAATTTATTACTTTCTGCTGTTGTAGACTAACTTGTAGTTCTAACTGAAATTAGAGTTTCAGCTGTTGTAAAGTTCTGAAAATGAACTGTGACGAATGTAACAAGTTCTACATTGGACAAACAGGTCGCAGCTTTAAACAAAAAGTCGAAGAACACAAACAGAACACCAACTCAACATTTTACAATCACATAAAAGATACAGAACACAAATACACAGACATTTATCATAACCTAGAAATCCTACATCTCAACACACTAGAACAATATGAAATTTACAGACACACAAAAACACAAAGTACAAACATATTAAACGAACAAACACAATACAAATCACACATACTCTTTGATACTATCGAAAACCTACCTTTAAAATCGTCACCGCTTGACCCAACATCTCCAAGCAGAAGACACTGATAAAGATCGGCACATAGCGATCGAAAACGTTCTGTCTCAGTAAGTTTTAACAAATTTACTAAATTCAAAGTTCGGATAGTCATAAACTATTGTTTAAGTGATTAATATACTTTTTCATCTTGATTCGTTTTTTAAAAGGAAACTGATACTTTTAAGATGTAGTAGGAAGATACTTATGGAAAAAAACATATTCTTTTAAAAATAAAAGGTCTACGGAAATTCATATTGCTTTGTAATATATTAAACATAAAAAATACAGCTGTAAAATTAAAAGTTGCTTGATGTAATCATCTTGAATTTAGTGATTAAACTATAATTACGTATTCATTTAGTTAAGTATCTTTTAATTATAGTATAAAATTTAATTTACTTTTTATCAATGTCTAAAGTTTTGTGATTAAAATATACGTTTTTGTAGAAAATGACGCTAAGAATATAATCATGTAAAAGGTTAATACTTTACCATGTTTTTCGCACAGACACGCCATTTTGTAACACTTCGTTTTCTTCAATATAATATATATTGACCTTTTTCATCAGTGATTTTGATGATTTAAATTTTTTTATTGTTTACAAAGACGTATAAATATTATGTAACGTAGACCAAATATAATGAATTACAAATATATTTTATACAAGCTAAAATGTTGTTATTTAAAACTTCAGAAAAGTGAAGTTTTTTTTATAAATGTCAGTTTCGAAACACAAATATCTCGTAGTTATTTATAAAACTATTTATTTAATTACTATCTTAATATATATGCTCATATTTTCTTCTGTTAGAAGGATGGATGTAATATCTGAATGAAAAGAGAGGAAAATATAAGGCGATGGGATGAATTAGTAAAGAGGGGATTTAATTTGTGAATCAAGCTTCCGTGTCCATTTGCTGACGAAAATTTGGAAAGGAAGATATTTACATTCAACAATGGTTTGAGAAGATACAGATATAAACGCAAGAAGGAGATATTTGAGGTTAGTTTTTCAGGTCCTTTTATTTAAACGCCTAGGTAGAAACATTTTTAAAACAACATCCATTAATATAAAGTTGAACAAAATTCTTAGCACTTCGGGAACATTTTTAAGATTATATTTCAAACTGTAAAACTAAGAAGACAAATGCATAGAACTTCTGCTCTTTCTAACACAAGAATACGTCTAAACGAATTTTATAAATATTCATTCCTCTATAAATTAAATTAATTAGTTATCCAAAAGAAACGGATATTTATGCCGTCTCAAAAAGTCAATTCTAATTCTTGAAACAGTATTTAAACACATTAAAAACACGATAATTTTTCGTAAGACAGCTTATCAGTGTCCAAACAGAAAATTAATAAATATCGTTTGTTTGAAATAAACTTTGGCCTCCATCGTGTGTGTTTGGTCCGTTTTATCACATTAGATGGGGGCCATAAAATACAAATTTCTCTTGTATTTAGTTTTTAATAGTTTTATCAAAATAATTCATAAGATTTGACCTTTAAGGCACTAATTTACTGGAAATAATTTTAACTTTATAGACTTGATCCTCTTGAACTGACCTGCTGATAGCCTTTATGTATGTTTTTGACATTTAAAAATAAATGTGAAAATTATTATTAAGTTATGTGTACAACTTTAAAAAAAAATTATTTAAAGCTCCGGATATAAAAAGTGTATAGTGTTGAATTGTTACAGAGAAAGATTGGTCGAAGAATGCGTGTATATTTTTAAATTATAATTTTAGAAAGATATATTTTAATATACTAAAACAAAATATATTCAATACTTACAGAAAGTAAAATAAATTACGGATAGTAAAAACAACTTTTAAATGGAATCATACGCTGTCACATAATTTAATCCCATAATATATCAGATTATAAGAATATAGTTTGATCATTATTTAATCGTAGCTTCGAAATATCCTCTAAATAGACAAAAACAGCAGCTACAGTCAATTAACGCTATGTATTGCTTTCGAAAATCTTTGGAAAAATTGTCTCATCTCATTTTAATCTTCAGAGTGGTACCAGGATATGGACAAAGATCCTGAGAGCCTATCGACCTCAGGGTTCGTACTGCCGTAAATGACACATTATTACAACGTCAAATGGCCCTCTAACAATGGAGTTACACCTTCCATAATTCTCAACCATTGCAGTGTAGGGCTGCCATTAATGGCCCGATCTAGCTTTTATTATTTTTCTCTAAAAAAACAAGAACTAAAGAGAAGCGAAGATGACAACCCGAATGATAGCTCATTCCCAAAAGAAGTACAACTAGTGGTTTTGTTTGTTTTTTTCTGTAAACTAGTTGTTTTGTTTGTTTTACTTTGTAAATTATTATCTTTCTATATTTAATCGAATACTGACTACTTTTCTGTAACCGCTACAGAAAATGTGTCAGATGAAAGAGTTGAGGCTTCTTTCACACGTTTAGACTAAACTAAACTGGTGTTTACACTTGTACTTTTCTTGAAGGTCTGGAATCTGGTATAATCTTTTGCAATTAGCTTCCCTTCAAAACAGACTACCAGGCCATCACGTGATCGAAGCAACATGTGTGCCAACAGATAAAACTGTAATTCCCTCCTTGTTTATAAGACCTCTACTGGGGATATTTTTAAACTTTTCCCTCTTAGTGCACCGAATGAAACGGTAATGGGTTTTTTGTTCAGTATCAGGCTTAAGATGGCCAAACTAAATTTGTTTTTAATACATTTCCTTTGTGTTTTGTCTATAGTGTGCGATTGTATCATTAGTAGGGGTCTAAGCTTATATTTAGTTGCATTTGTTAACAAAGTAAATATGTTAGTTTGCTTTCATTAAATAGTTTTAAAATTATTTTGGAAATACGCTAAGATTTCAACTAAGATAATTTGTACACAATTAATTGTAGATAAAATGATGTAATATAATGTGAAAAGGGAAAAACTAACTAAAATATATTTATTCAAGGACAGGAGTTAATTATTGAAGAAATGACAAGCCGGTTGAATATCGACTCAAAAGCTTAGCTCTGCTAACTCGTCTCTTAGAGTTATAGTAGTACGGAAAGACGAGTTAGCAAAGCTATTGCTCAAAGAAAGTTCTTGGTGTTGAGGGTTTGATGTTTTGCCTCCTCACATTACTTACTGGAACATTAAATGTAAGGGCTTTGTGTTTCATATCACTACAGGCTTAATAAGAGCAACAAAGTTGCCGAAACGTCGCATTAAATAAATAAACTTTTGACTAGATATTCAACCGGCTTGCCATTTGTTTAAAGTATATTTATTTGTATAATAATTACACCTGACGGCAACTTTTAATTAAACAATTTAACCAACTATGCTGAAGAAGCTTTCCTTCATTCGCCCTAAAATTAAAACAAAAGTTATTGAACTTAGAAAATAAACGCCTACGTTCGATAAGTATTTACCATGACGTCTTGCAATGAAAACACATTGAGTTGAATATTTAAAATTAATCTTCTGAATTTAATAACAGCGGCATTTAAATGTCCATTTGGAAACCTCATTTTTTGTTATAAGAGTGTTATTGTTGCAATGGTAATAAATAGGGATGGGCCGATTCCTAAAATTTTCGATTCCGATTCCGATTCCGATTCTAAAATTTTCCTTTCGATTCTCGATTCTTTAGTCGATTCTCGATTCTTTCAAGTTAAATGGCAAAACCTTTTAAAAGTTCTGTTTTAATGTAATAGGCTACACAAAACCTTCAACCGTGAGAGTGATATCTGTCTATAATATAATTTATTAAGGTTAAGTTTCGGAGGAATAATAGTGTTTCTGTTATCCATCTATTCGCTCAACCGTCATGGCCACGGTTCCGACGGTGACGGTTAATCGAGTTTTTACTGTACTTTTTTGTGTTTTGTTCTGACATTTAGTGAGAGAGAGAGAGAGAGAGAGAGAGAGAGAGAGAGAGAGAGAGAGAGAGACGAGCGATGTCAAATGACCAGAAATGGTTACGATCTTGATTGCTGTTGCTTCATAAATAGTAATATTTTCGTTTACTATAATCATTTAATTCATTCAAATCAACTGATACATAAATAAGACATAGTTGGTAATTAATTATTTTTCCACACAAATATAATAAATTTTGGTAATAAATTTTGTTTGGTAATAAATTGCTCCACACGCATATTATAATAGTTAACAAAATAGGAATCGGAATTGACACTTTTATGATGAAGAATCGAGTATCGACGATTCCTCGATACCACCTAGAATCGACGATTCCTGGAATCGAGAATCGGAATCGGCCCATCCCTAGTAATAAAGCAGTAAATCACAACTGATAACTACTTTTTTAAAGTATCGTAAAATTTGTAAGGAAAGGTCCCAATAAAAAGTTCCCTGCCCCAACCCAAGCAACAGCAGTCAAAACATAACCATTAGTGTTTGGAAAAGGACAGATAATGTTGTACTTTTGAAAGACTGGTAATTTGTTGTCTGTCAGTAGAAGATCTCGAAGTCTTGGCCCCATAGTGACAGCCAACGATTCCTCCCTCCCACCACACTAACCAGTGGTTTATACCCTGAACACAGCTGATAACGTCTGCTCCATTAGTTGTAGGCGTCATTGTATGCACTTTCCACTGAAAGATGGGCTTAAATCTTTACCCCCAACATAGGTGTATTCCAATACTGTGTGCTATGTACTAATGCACTTTTATATAAACACAATCGGATATTTAGTAAATTGGGATGTTTACTTAAAATAATATTACTAGGAATATAAAATAAGTAAAGGACTTAGTAAAAGTAAAGACTTTTCCCTTTTCATACAAATTGATGGAAATTAAAAACAAATTCGTTGTACTTGAGACAAAATAAATGATTGTTTTCAGAGAATAAAATAATATGTTCTACCAGTACATTTGTAAAATATTTATGTAAAGCTGAAAATAAAGTTGAAAACTTTATTGGATTTTTTAAAAGAAAAAGCAATTTATTTTCAAAATATGTTATAAACATGTAAGATAATTTCAAGTGTAAATGTAATATTTTGCAGTTTAATTCATACCTTTGTAATAGTTCCCACCTTATTTCATATTGTAATAGTTTGCACCTTATTTCATTCCTCTGTCAATACCTTTGTAATAGTTTGCACTTTATTTCATTCCTTTGTAATAGTTTGCAGCTTATTTCATTCCTCTGTAATACCTTTGTTATAGTTTGCACCTCATTTCATTCCTTTGTAATAGTTTGCACCTTATTTCATACCTCTGTAATACCTTTGTAATAGTTTGCACCTTATTTCATTCCTCTGTAATACCTTTGTAATAGTTTGCACCTTATTTCATTCCTCTGTCAATACCTTTGTAATAGTTTGCACCTTATTTCATTCCTCTGTAATACCTTTGTAATAGTTTGCACCTTATTTCATTCCTCTGTAATACCTTTGTAATAGTTTGCACCTTATTTCATTCCTCTGTAATACCTTTGTAATAGTTTGCACCTTATTTCATTCCTCTGTCAATACCTTTGTAATAGTTTGCACCTTATTTCATTCCTCTGTAATACCTTTGTAATAGTTTGCACCTTATTTCATTCCTCTGTAATACCTTTGTAATAGTTTGCACCTTATTTCATTCCTCTGTAATACCTTTGTAATAGTTTGCACCTTATTTCATTCCTCTGTCAATACCTTTGTAATAGTTTGCACCTTATTTCATTCCTCTGTAATACCTTTGTAATAGTTTGCACCTTAATTCATACCTCTGTCAATACCTTTGTAATAGTTTGCACCTTATTTCATACCTCTGTAATACCTTTGAAATACTTTGCACCTTATTTCATTCCTCTGTAATACATTTGTAATAGTTTGCACCTTATTTCATTCCTCTGTCAATACCTTTGTAATAGTTTGCACCTTATTTCATTCCTCTGTAATACCTTTGTAATAGTTTGCACCTTATTTCATTCCTCTGTAAATACCTTTGTAATAGTTTGCATCTTAATTCATTCCTCTGTAATACCTTTGTAATAGTTTGCACCTTATTTCAGTCCTCTGTAATACCTTTGTAATAGTTTGCACCTTATTCCATTCCTCTGTCAATACCTTTGTAATAGTTTGCATCTTATTTCATACCTTTGTAATAGTTTGCACCTTATTTTAATCCTTTGTAATTGTTTTCACCTTATTTTACACATTTGTAATAGTTTGCACATTATTTCATACCTTTGTAATAGTTTGCACCTTATTTCATACCTTTCTAATAGTTTGCACCTTATTTCATTCCTCTGTCAATACCTTTGTAATAGTTTGCATCTTATTTCATTCCTCTGTAATACCTTTGTAATAGTTTGCACCTTATTTCATTCCTCTGTCAATACCTTTGTAATAGCTTGCACCTTATTTCATTCCTTTGTAATACCTTTGTAATAGTTTGCACCTTATTTCATTCCTCTGTAATACCTTTGTAATAGTTTGCACCTTATTCCATTCCTCTGTCAATACCTTTGTAATAGTTTGCATCTTATTTCGTACCTTTGTAATAGTTTGCACATTATTTCATACCTTTGTAATAGTTTGCACCTTATTTCATACCTTTCTAATAGTTTGCACCTTATTTCATTCCTCTGTAATACCTTTGTAATAGTTTGCACCTTATTTCATTCCTATGTCAATACCTTTGTAATAGCTTGCACCTTATTTCATTCCTCTGTAATACCTTTGTAATAGTTTTCACCTTATTTCATTCCTCTGTAATACCTTTGTAATAGTTTGCACCTTATTCCATTCCTCTGTCAATACCTTTGTAATAGTTTGCATCTTACTTCATACCTTTGTAATAGTTTGCACCTTATTTCATACCTTTCTAATAGTTTGTACCTTATTTCATTACTTTGTAATAGTTTGCACCTTATTTCATTACTTTGTAATAGTTTGCACCTTATTTCATACCGCCAAATATAACAAAAAAAGGCAGTCAACATTCTTTCTCTAATTTTGATTACGTATATTATACATGTAATAGGATTAAATTTGTATTTTACTTAAATAAAAGGATGTATCAATTAAACAAAACGATATGTTATTAAAAAATTACAAATATTTGTATATCTTATAGGACAAAGTTTTAAAAATACCTATTTAACACTAAGATATTTTCCCATAGTACAATTTGTCAAGTGATTAATCAAATTGTCATTTAACACTTGTCGTCTAATACTAAAAAAATGTTTCAACATAAAACAAAATTTTACTCACAGTTCATTCTATACAGAGGTAGTAGGTTATTTAGAAATTAGTAACATATCAAATTGAAAACAATCATAATTCAAACCGCAAGAGTATGTAAAAATATCAATCTTGCATTCCCCATGTAATAATCTGAAATTGGAAAATAATAAAACTGTCGTAATCATCTTTAGCGTTTATCGTTTGACATGCAAAATTAATATTAGAGGTTCACTTTCAAGAAAAATTGTAGAATTACTGTTCTTGCAAGTGTTGTTGCCTATTTTTGTATCTAGTGTTTATGTTTAAGAAGAACGCCAGAAGGCTTGAGATAATATCGTTTGTTATCATATTTAATATCTTATCTAAACTAGTTTTTACTTACACTTTAACATGTATTCAAGCCAAAGTACTTGTTTTAGTAGCACTTACTTTTAGTTTAATAAAGGGGGCGTAGGATTACTTGTGTAATAGTACTTAAAATTGTTATTAAATAGTTACGTTTACACTTCTAAAAAAAAATATTATACTTTGTAAATGTTGTGCATTTCTTTGTAACAAACGGTTATTTTATGCAGCTAGCTACTCTATTAACTCTTTCTCAGAACTTTGCACCCTGTTGGTAGGAAAGTTTCACGGCGGCTTCAAGCTATTAAATTTATGAGAAAGACTCACATCCCCAAATATTAAACAACAAGCTTCCTCGTCTATCTCTTTATAAATAGCAACTTTTAATTTCAGAATAAGAGCAAAGTTTTATGTTTTCAGAGAGCGGGGAGTTTTTTCATTACTTGGACTGTTTGTGCTTCACGTTGCTTCCATTAATAGCAACCTCCCCTCCCCTCGACTACTACGACGATATTAGTTTAAATTTCAGTGAAAAGCAGAAACGCAATATGCATGATGCCCTATCTTTTCATTACGGAGCCATGAATTGGAATCTATGGGCCGAAAAGAATCAACATTACAAAGTTTACATTTTGTAATAATAATTTCATTAGATGAAACGTAGATGCTAATATTTTTTCAAAATTAAAATCTGTATAGACTTAGTAGATGGGTACTATCAGATTTTCAGGTTTGGTTATAACATTTTTATGAAAAACATTTTGAGAATGTTTTATTAATTATTTTGTGCATTAATTAGTTTTGGACTTCTAGCATGGGTTAGGCATTACTTAAGAGTTATCAAAGGAAAATCTTCCCTTTTCCGTTAGTAAAAGCCAACTTCTGACGTCGCCCATGATGTAGTTGCTGTGCAAAGGTTCAGTATTATCTTTTTTTCCATATTCATTTCGTTTGCCTCAAGAACTTGCGGGGAGGATTACTTCTTGTAAGGTTTCTTCATAATCCAATCCTCGCGTTTATTTACTCTACTTTTACTTCCACTGTTCTCGATGGTCCATGAAAAAGCTTCTCAGTTTGTTAAAAGAACAATCAGTCCTGAATTTTCCTGCGTTAAGGTTACCAACACGCTTTTACTTGCCTATAGCGCTGGAAGCTGGCGCCTAATGGTATAACAAATGTTCGAACGTATCAGCCTCTCTACACATATATTGGAACCATCCTCTGACATATAGGTATTCAAGACAACTATTCGTGGTCACGTGATAGTCCACTTCGTCAAAAATCTAACATGCACAAACCTTAATATGAACTAATATTTTAGTACTGTTTCTAGTTCCATTATCCACCCTTAATCACATGTACTAATCACTCAGTAATTTCTATTGGTTCTGGAGTGGGACTTGGGTCTATACGTAGATTTTCTACCGGGTATTTTTCTTTGTACGTACTTATTTATCTGCTACCTTCGGCAAGTAACTTTCCCCATTATAGAATCTTATATAATGTTCCAGCAGAGAACACAATACTGTTGATTTCTCATGCTAATTATATGAGCAGAATGTCGAACAATACTATCAATTCTTGAATTTTAAATTCCATTACGTTATGGGAATCTTAATTAATCACTTTAACAATAGTTTATGACTATCCGAACTTTAAATTTTGTGAAAACGTTTTTAAACTTTTTTTTAAATTTGTGAAAACTTACTGAGATAGAACGTTTACGGTCGCTATGTGGCGATCTTCTCCAGTGAGAGGAACGCCACATAGCGATCTTCTCCAGTGAGAGGAACGCCACATAGCGATCTTCTCCAGTGAGAGGATCGCCACATAGCGATCTTCTCCAGTGAGAGGATCGCCACATAGCGATCTTCCCCAGTGAGAGGATCGCCACATAGCGATATTCCCCAGTGAGAGGATCGCCACATAGCGATCTTCCCCAGTGAGAGGATCGCCACATAGCGATCGAAAACGTTCTGTCTCAGTAAGTTTTCACAAATTTACTAAATTCAAAGTTCGGATAGTCATAAACTATTGTTTAAGTGATAAATAGCATAGACCTATTATTATGGGAGCCACATAGCCTATAGAAAAATAATAATAGCAATACATTTAAAAACAGGTCGAACAAAAAAACAACTTGACACACACGAATTGATTTTAAATGAAAACGAATGGGTGGAATTAATTTTCGTGTCAACCCATTATTCATTTACACTAAACAAATAGAAAAACAAAACAGTAAAATAAGGGAAGTAAAAAATATAACACAAAAAAACTAAATTAAAATGCAGAGGAAAAGAAACCACTAACAACTTATAGCCTATATCGGTACATGTACTTCTTAAAACTACAACATTAATCAATGTCATAAACCGTAAGAAAATATATAGAATATTTGGAATAGAAATAGGAAGACAAACAAACTTGGTGTACGGCAACGAAAACTTCAAAAACCTTTTAATTTTATGTCGTAATTTTATAAATTTCAATAGATGTGTTACCTGGAAACAAGTATTTTTTGGCATATCGTGAAGATAACAAACATTACCTTCTCATATTATGCATAAGGCACAAAAAACAGCTTTTTATAGCTTGTTAATGGAAGAATACATCCAAACTTAGCAACCTTGAAGCTTTAACATTTCAAGTGCTTTTGTCTTCGAAACTTTTTTATGTATTTTGCAAAGTCTTCAGCATACAAAAGTTTCAAAAGTGAAAATTTCCTAATACTTAGCAAACTTCCTTATTTTTAGAAATTTTGCTATTTATCTCGAAAGAATGTTACCTAAAAAGATTGTAAAAATACAAGCTTGCGTAAAATGATGAAATTGTTTGAAGGATAAAAATAAAACTGAAAACCTCTTAAGTAACGGTGTGAAAATATTACGTAAACTTAGTGATGTAACTTGATATTTAGAACACTTTTACAATATCACTGGGTTTTCATTATACTGTGATTAGAAACTGAAACCTCATTTCCTTTATAATCTTTCTCGTCGCATCTTTAATTAGTTATTTATAGGCTATTAAAACAAAATAAGAATTTAGAAGTTGTCTTTTAGCGAACACTGTAAATAGACCCACGACTACGAGGATCTGATTTTAGAAGTAAAAACTTTAGCGATGCCTACAAAAACGTATTGGATGATCATAAACATATAATTTCGTGTCAGTATGATTTCCGTCAGATTATAGCGTCAGTATAAATTCCATCAGGTTACGCTATGAGTAATCTCAAAGTGAATTAAATGGTAACATATGATTTCATATATCAGCTGATTTTCTGTTATACGATATCTTGTAAAACAACTGTATTAAAACGTAGGTTATGTTGCATTCTTTATTTAACATTGTTAAGGAAAAAAGTTATTAAATAGTTTTGATCAGTTAATAAATATATTAATTTATTTAAATCTTGATAAATCTTGATAAAACTCAATGCAAATTATTTAATTCAATCTAACAACAATAATAAGCTATATATTTTTAATCCAATTTTAGAAATGAAAACATTTTTAGGCGCATGTGATAACAAATGTTTAGGTAATTTCTCAGTAAGTAAAATTAAATGTTTTTCTTAATTCAAAATTTCTGTAGATGTGGCTATAAACGTTTTCACCACTGTCGGCACTCCCTCGAGTGCAATAACCTAATTTTTTTAAAGATCAGTTTAAGGGAAGTCTTTTCTACGACTTCTAATTATTATCGAAGATGCCACTCTTTAATATACAGTAGTAATATAATTCAAGTTACAACTCGAAACAAACTAATAACTTAACGACAATCGATTTCCTGACAAGCCTGTGTGTTATTCATGTTTATTTATCTTTAGGATAAGATTGATGCTGACGTCAACAAGAAGGGTCCGCCGAGCTCAACCAATCAGGAATCTTGCTCAGAAAGGCCCATCGCTAATTAATTGATAGACTGCAGCCTTAACGAGTTTGGCGTTTCGTATTATCTGGCACATTAATTACTGGATATTCTTCAAAAACAATGTCTGGATGATAAGATGGTATTTCTGAAACAGCACGTTTTTATTAAATAAGAAACACTACATCAAACAGATTTTACGTGACGTTAAAAAGGCATCTGAAGAAATAACTTTTATTGCAAATGAAGGTTTGAAGTGGCTCTCAATGTCGTTTGTCCTTCATATATACACGAAGCTTGAGTAGTTTTAGAAACGAGCCATACACCCGTTTTTCATTCATCTCAATGTTCCGCCAAAAAATAATTTTAATCATTTCAAAAGAATCTCTCTAACGAGGTTTTATCCAAATTGCTCCTCAGATATACCTAATGGGAAATTCTTTGGTACATACATTAATGAAACAAGTTTGGCATAATTCTGGGAATAAATTCTAAAATCTCAACCTATATAAAATAGTTCCTTTGCAAATGCAACACTAATACTTTTGTCCATTTAAAACTAATTGTATTTCTAGCTTGGAATATAGTAAGTAGATTTCTTTGAATCCTTATAAATTAGAAATTGTTACTTAATCGTTGCTTTACTTGATCAAAAAATATCGAGTATTATACAAAGGCGTCTCTGAAATCCAGTGTAAGTCTTAACGTGTGTGAAATCTTATGGTACTCTACACGCTAGTCTACTGTTGCAAACGCTGTAAGTGTGAGGGTAGACTTTGGTACTTGGAAGCTCTATCGTTTGTCTATCGAAGTTCTATCTTGGCCTTTAAATACTACGCATTAATTGCAGAAAACCCATTTTAAATTGTTCTATAAGGGCGTTTAGAAAGTTTTCACTTGGGCGTTTTGAGCAAAAAAAGATATATTAACATAATAAATCCATCAATTACAGATTGGATTTCACAGAGACATAACTTTATATAGACAAAATAATGAATGAAATCCGTCTGACTCATTTCGTTTTTTATGAACAGTCTGAATTAGCCATACTGCAAGAGAAATACAAATTTCAGATTAAATAAAAAATTAAAACACAATGAAACGACCTTAGGCGTAAGGAGGAGAACTTTAAGACCTAACGATAGGAAGGAAATCTTATTAGTACTAAAAGATGAAGATTTATAAACCACATTGAGATTCATAGAAGATACCATTTAGTTGCAATAAAATCAGTGATAGAAAATTAGTGACGTTTTATAGAGACAGAAAATATAAACATACGTTGTAAAGATTGTATTATTAATAAACAAGACTAAAGTTGTAAGTATGTTTTTGTCGTCTTATGTAATGAAGAGGAAGCAGATGTCGTAAAAGCTTCCGGGTTTGAGGCATATTATTGTGGAGACAGGAGAAAAGGTCTTCGTGGAGAAAGGACAACGTTTTTTTGGTATTCAAGTGCGCATGCTAAGCTCGATAAAAATGGAATTAATTTAAAAAAATTAATTTGATATTCCACGACTGAATAACACTAAAAGGAGCTCCTTAGAGAGATGAGTTGGAAAACTAAAAACGTTTTTAGTACAAATAAATTACTTCTCTGTTATATCTTCTTGGAGTGTTCAGAAAAATTGCGACATAATCCAGTGTACAAAATTTTGAAAAATTTTAATTCTAATTTCTAGAGCTTTAAATAGACTACTTCTGGACGACGAAACTTCACTTGTAAAATTAAGAGCGTAAATTAGTAGGATTTAACTTTTTGTTCAATCCAGTCGAGCTTTGAAAAAGAGGAAATTGTTTTTTTTTAATAAATCCAGTGCCATATATTGGGTTAGTTTGGATCTTTAAATCTATTGAATTGCTTCACTTTTTGCCTGAATATTTGTCATTTAACTGTGTGTGTGTGTGTGTGCGAGCGCGCGAGCTTGTGTGTGTACATAATTTTAAAATTTTGGAGTTGATCCATTTTGCTCTGAGCCATTATACTATAAATAACGTTTAGATCTACTCTCAACCATTTTATAAATTTTCTCATACATAGGCCTAATGTTAGGCTATTGTAATCCTCAAATGAGAAGAGTACACGCCTAAAATTGGTAATAACATTAAATATTTCAATTACAACTAAGAAACACCTAATTTCGCATTCTTAAATTACATTGTATTAAATGTTCAAGTGTTTACGTTTTCAACACAAGGGGAACAATTGTTGGAAATGTTTTCTCGCGTGACTTGTCAATCTTATCACAAGTTGCCAAACACTTACTTTTAATCATAAATTGACAATTTACAGTATTGCAAGCTGATATGGTTAGATACGCAAATCGACATTGCCTCGCCAAGATATTTACTGTTGTGCGTCACAGACACACCCAAAGGACCAGAGTATTGTAAACAAATACCAGAGACGAGAACGTCATTTGTGAACTCTGGTATTCGTTGTAGGTATCCCGGGAACAACAACAAACTGGGTCGCCTTGGCAACCGCAGTGAAGAGTCCTTGCTGGTTACCACTCGGCAGGAAGCTGTCGATAGGAAACGATGATTCAGAACGGACTGAAACTTTCAAGGCTACCGACTTTCAAATCGTGCAAACATCTTAATCTTTTACGCAAATTCTCTTCCAATTGCGCAATTTTAAACTTATTGTTGTTTTTCTTGGTTCCAACGTTAATTGCATTTTCTCGGCTGCATTGGTTAAACTGTTAGTGCATTACTGTTGGTTAATTACTGTAGCTTCAAGTGTCATAGAAACTATAGAATACTGTACTAACGTCAAGGAATGTATTGTTCTAATACACTTTCAAGACTGAGACAAAATAATCCCATATTCCTAAAATCACTTTAGTGTATTAAACGTTCATTTAACGGCCTAAATGACGAGAATTATTTAGGACCAGTTGTAGGCGTAGGCCTACAATTATTGATTGATTATAGTGTAGTAGGTACATAAGATTATAAATCGTAGTTCTACGATACAGCGATAAATAAAATTAGCATACAATTAAATTGAACACATAGTACAATAATTTTACTTTACTAGAAGTATGTAAATCAATACAAAACAACTAATAATTTTTCAATAAAGAAATAATTATACATTTTTACATGTTGAAAATTGAACTAATTTATTTGTTTGTATTTTCTTTACATTACAATTTGTTTTGTCCTTTAGTTTTATTATCGTATTTTCGGATAACGATTTTCTCACTCTTAAACTATTTGTCTTACAATCCAAATCATTTCACTTGAAACCTTTTAATTAGTAATCAACTTTCATCCGCGTTTTTCGATTTTCCTGTTTGTAAAGAGATATAATTTTAGTTTGTTTAGAAATAAAGGCTAGAAATCCTATACAAGAATTGTTATTCTTACTTCAAGTGTCGTAATAAGGTTAAATCGGAAAATTGTGTATAGCAATAAATGACGGGTTATCTGTAGATAAATATCGCAGTTTATATTTCAAAACAAGTTTAAAATGTTGAAATCATTATTAACAGCTTAACCTTAGAGATGTTAGCAACCTAAGGCCCCTGAAACTGTAAGCCATTATAGGTTTGACCTCCGAGTAATGTAACCTGACCTAACCTTAACATAGAGTTCATTTTAAAACAGTTCTCATTAAAGCTACATTTTGTAATAAACAGTTAATGGTTGGCAGTTCATCAGATACCTGTTTCATCATTTACAAAGCGGGTTCATTGTACTGTAAAGGAACGTATGGAGGACTGTGTGAAGGATCATCTGCGGGACCGTGTGCAGAACAGTGGGGAGGAGCGTATGGAGGACCATGTGGAAAACGGTGTTGAGGATCGTGTGCACGACCGTGTGGAGGATCATGTTCAGGAGAGTTTTGAAAACTGTGTGGAGGACCGTAGGGTCAATCGTGTGCAGGACGCTACTAGGAACCGTGTGGAGGACCGTGTAGAGAGCCGTGTGGAGAACCGTATGGACGATCGTGTGCAGAACCATCTGGAGGACCGTGTGCAGGACCATGTGTAGGACAGTGTGAACAACGGTTTGGAAGGCTGTATTGAGGGCTTTGTGGAGGACCTTGTGCAGGACCGTGCGCAGGACCGTGTTTAGAACCGTGTAGAGAGCCGTTTGGGGGACCGCATGGACGATCGTGTGCAGGATCATCTGGAGGACCGTGTGCAGGACCATGTGTAGGACAGTGTGAACAACGGTTTGGAAGGCTGTATTGAGGGCTTTGTGGAGGACCTTGTGCAAGACCGTGTGCAGGACCGTGTTTAGAACCGTGTAGAGAGCCGTTTGGAGGACCGCATGGATGATCGTGTGCAGGATCATCTGGAGGACCGAGTGCAGGGCCGTGCGAAGCATGATGTGGAAGACTATATGGAAGACCGTGTGGAGGACAGTGTGCAGGACCGTGTTTAGAACTGTGAGAGAGCCGTGTGGAGGACTGTATGGACGATCGTGTGCAGGACCGTCTGGAGAACTGTGTGCAGGGCCGTGTGAAGAATGGTGTGGAAGACTACATGGATGACCATTCACAGAGTTGTGTGCAGGACCGTCTGGAGGATCGTGTGGAAACAGTGTGGAAGACTGTGTGGAGAACCGTATGAACGATCGTGTGCAGTAGTGCGACTACCTTAACAAAAACTTACAATCTAAAATGTTCTATTTTGTGTCGACGTCACAAGTCTAAAGTTTGTGGAGATAATATTTGAAAGAAATGTAAAAAGTAAAAATTATAGATGGAAGAAGACATTTGTGGTAGCGATGATGTCGAAATTATCCTCACTTATATATGTCTTTGCTGGGTAAAAATTGATGCCTTTGGGATTATTAATGTTAAACAAATTCCAAAAACCAAGTTGGTATCTTGGAAACCAGATTCAAATAGTAATGATGGGATCCGTTATTGTTGAAAGGATTTGACGAAGATTTATCAATAATCATTAAAACTACATGCATTTGAATAAATCGGTCTGCTAGATTTTATTTATTTATATTGGCAAAAAATATACATAGTGAAGCAGGAAATCTTCAGATATACAGAAGAGTTATAAACTTGATAATGTCCTGCAAAAAAATTAAAGTCTTATAAAATAAGATAATATCCTAACATTCACACAATGGTTCATAGACTCGAGGTTTTTTTTTAAAGAGAGCTCTATTTTATTCTGTTTCGCAAAATAGCTACAAAGTTGTGATACATTTGGTAAAAACAAAATTATGCTAACAAAAGCTAACTGGTTGAGAAAGGACGTGGCCTCCATATTTTGGCTATGTTTTTCCATCGCCGCACGAAACCAGGAGGACGTGTTTCACTCACGCATAAATTACGTTGCTCATTAGTAAACTTTAATTAAATGATAGTAAATTTAAATACCTTAACTGGATAATTTGTAGCTATACACGCATTGCAAAATCCATTGTAGCTAAACACTGTATTGCAGAATAACTGTATTGTAATATAGTAAAACCTTTTTTTAAGTTTTGTATTAAGGTGCTAGCACCAACTTTTTTTATTTTTTCTGTTTTCCTGAATACGAACGTTGATCTTATGAAAATAGATAATTTTGTTGAGAATCAATTTATATCTTCTATTAATTTTAATATATTATTATATCTAACTTTATCCCACAATGCACTTTCACTATATATTTTAAGTTTGTTTTTATTATTAACTGAATAACTATTATAATATTTGTAGTTATTTTATTTCTATAAGTTAAAGTTCCAAACATTTTTGGAAAGTATACTTTTTGACAAAGTTGTACAAATATTAATACATTACATTTAGCGCCTTTGTTAACTTCCGAGCAAAAGTTTCCCTTAACTTACTTTGCTACAGTAATGGGGGTGAATATTCTAATAAATACAGGAAGATGTGAACCTAAGTGAATTTCATTCGGATAACAGCAATAGTTTGTAGTGTCCGTTACTAACTACAGCTAATGCCAGTTTACTTTACTTCTTAACTAGAAAACTTCGGGGAAAAGTTTCTATCTTCGTAAGTACGAAAATATTATAAATCATTATAAGAGAAAGCTGGGTTGCAGTTTTGTATTATTGCTTAGAGCTCCTTTCTTTACCACCGATAACAGTTGAAATCTCTTCTAAAATACTTGTTCAGACTCTTGCTTGACCACACAAACTATCACCAGGGGTTTCATTCTAGAAATCACTTACACCCCAAATGTATTCAACAATTATTAAAGTACGACAGATCATTTACGAAGCAAGCTCGCTGTCCAGGATGTCTTGGAATCAAATGTCGCTTCGGTTATCCGGAAGAATACTGTGCCTTGCGTGTTATAATGTCTATAATTATGTATCGTACTCTTTCTAACAAGACCTGTTCATAGTTAAGCGATGACTCATATTTCGCTGAGCTGTGAATTGTCGAACCTTTAACAAGTAGTTATTATCAAGATGTATTATGCTCAAGTGTGATTTACATGTTTTATTTAATTGAATGTTATGAAGATTGTCAGAGAGAGAGAGATACCAGAAAATGGAAAGAAACAAAGAGGTTTACACAAAAGTAAATTTGAAATACAATTTTTTTCATTCAATGTTTTTTCAAAACGTTTATTTTGAGTTGATAACAACTATATTTATTTAATCTGATAAGACTACGTTACCTTTAAATTAATAGTTATAGTCTAATTGTAGTTAATACATATCATTCAAGAGTGTTGTTTAATTAAATTATATCAATGCTGTGTTTTGAGGTTATGTTTGTACAAGTTTGATGATGATATTGTATCTGCATGTATGTTATAGTTTGATAGATTTTGTATATTTTTTATTGTAGGTCATTAATATAATAATAAATATTATACGAAATAATTATAATTGAGTAATATTATAACTTTATATTGTTACAAATAGGAAATTACAGCCAATAGGTTTAAGCTATAAAACAGTATATATGTTATAGTAATGTGATAAAACTGCGAATTCTTATTGTAATATTATTATTATTAAAGAAAACCGTAACCAATATAAGATGCAGTACTTATAATTATCTCAAGAATATATTTTGTTATATACTGTAGTTCTATTTTTACTCTTTTAGCTTGTAACTATTCAATAAGTAACTTCCATTGCTCGTAATCAAATTTATATCATAAGAAAACGCTATTTAACACTCACAAAGTAAAAATTTTAAAAAAAATAACGGTTTCATTTTTAAAAAAATCACAAATGTGAGGCAACAACAAATTTTAAGAGACAAAGGGGGTCATAAGACAGATATGAAACAGTAAAAATTCTATACCGTCTACTTTAACAGATTTACCAATTTTGTATTCTTCGAAATGGCAAATGAAATAAGCATTAGGCTCCTACGTATTGGAAACTCAGAGAACTAAAAATAATTTATTGTTACTAGACAATAAGTTATTGCTTGGTAACTAAACAATAGGCCTATAGTTATTATCCAACATCAGGAGCACAGTGGTATAACATAGTACAGTAAAAATATTAAAAAAAACCCAATACCACAAAAATAATAAAAACTAACTAATATTACAAGTTAATTAAGATTAAACCCTTAAGTACATTTCATCATCATTCATGACCAATTCATCATCATTAGAGGGTCTTAATACAAAATGACAAACTAGAATATAATAAATTACAAATTAGACTGCGCTCCAAGTCAATTTGTAATTTATTGTATTCTAGATTGTAATTTTGTGATAAGACCTTCTGATGATGATATGGTCTTCAAAATGTACATAATCTTTGGCAACTTATAATAATAATTATTTTTGTGGTATTGGGGTTTTTCCATTTTTTTATTGTAATTTATTTATTGTTATATTTATTCCTTAAATTAAAATTCAATAAAAATATCCAAAGTAAAGAATGCTTATAAAAATAATGACATTTCATACGTTCAATTGCTTTAATTGGTCTATATTAAACGGTTTGTACATCAAATGGTTTAGCTATAATTTGTTATTAAATATGAAGCTAATGCACATCAATAATATAGATTATAATTATACCTTTTTAAAAAATAAATTATAAAAAAATCTTTTTTATATAATTTATGTGTCAAATCTATTTCTGAAGGAAAATTATATTCAAATGAAGTACTGCTAGAAATCGTTTTTACTGAATCCATGGGGGAAAATGGAAACTTTTGAAATAAGGAGAATGTTAAAAATCTCAAGGTAAGCGAGAAGAAGGAATGAACATATACTTCGGCTTTGTTTTGCGAAACGAAAAATATCACCTTCTGCAGGTACCAATTCAAGACATGACTGAAGAACTCGGGTAGAGGAAATATTCAATGATATGAATCTACACCCTGTCACTATTTCAGATAGATACGGATCGCGTTGTAGTTTGTCAATGTTTTAGAAAGATAAAGCACTTAAAAGAAGTTCCAGAATCATTTCGACTTTAATTTTTGCTATTCTCATGTAAGCACAAGTCGCAAGTTACGATAATAATTTCTGTTTCCAGAATAAGAAGCGCGCCCATATTGTATGAGAGCTGAGAGCATTAAAATGGTTAATCTGAAATGTACGTGACAGCGTGTGCGTGCGCGTAGTTACAGTTTAGTTTCTGAACCAGGAAACAATACAAGCAGCATTCATTACGCGAGCTCCTTCTTCAGCTACGCGTTTACCGCAACACGGAAAGCAGGTCTTTAAAATGGATTGTTGAAGAAAAAACCGTGGGAAAATGGGCTAACTATCCACCTTCTTTCCAACAAGCGGTTTTCTTCAGGTAAGTGGTTATTCTGTGCATACACATTTCAGAAAATTTATAGTTAAACACCTTTTATTTATTTATTATTATTCTGTATGCTGTAATGATCAGTTTTTTTCAATGAACTATAAATAAAATAACAATAAGCTAAAATCACAACTAAAGAAGTATATGTATTTTATTTCATCGGCGACGTTACGTGAATCGGTTTATTTTCAACAACAGCCCTAAGAAAAATGTTTTTTGGTCCTTTTCCTTTAATTAGAGTATCTAATTGACACATATTAGAATATAGGTAGCTGTTGAAATTTATATTTATAGATTTGAATTATAATTAGTCATAATTGTATTTAATTAATATAAATGGTATTGTTTTAATGATTTTGTAAATTTGTTTAATCAAAATTGGCGCTATTACTGTGATAATTAAGTGCAATAGATTATTGTGCTTTTTTATTATTTTTACTGTACTGATAACAGGTTATTAAAAGACATTGTATTACGGTATTAATTTGCTGTGTATAACAAATTCTATTAATATTTTTGTAATTAATTGTACCAGTGACTAACACTTAGTGTTCAACGTTTATAACAAATTAGTAAAAAGAATTGTAATTTGGGGCAAACTTAATAAGTAATGTTGTTGTAATTTATATATGATATAATTGCTTATGATGTATTTAGGCTTAATGGTAGAAATTAAAAAATCCGAAATTTCACCAATTAAATAAAATATATATATATTTGATTCGAAAATCAACATCTTTTTTCATTTACTATACATTGCTGCGAGTGTAACATGAAAAATAACACTACTATTTATGGTTGTAATTACGATGTAGGAGGCCTATAATTTTAAGGTTGTGAAACAGTAGCGCTTTTAAAACCTGTTTCTATGATCTATGGCATTAATAAATTAATTTTAAACGTTTTAAAATTGAAAACTTTGACGTCACTTTACTTTGCTTAAATGAATCACATAAAATGTTTTGAAAAATTAATAGATCCTAACGAAGAAAAGAAATGAACTTTTTATTTTAACTTTTTTTTAATAAAACAGTTACAAGCGTTGAATTTCGTAAAAGGTGCTGTAGTTTAGAGTTAAATAGAAAATTGAAGAACAATCGGTAAATTGATACAATAATAAAAAAAGTATTTTTATACAAAACACTAAATTTTTATTTAGAAATTGTTTTACACTGTTTTGGTTCTAAAAACACTTTGTTTGAAAGCAATTCTATTTGATTTGTTACTTGAAGTGGACAAAAGAATGATTATTTTAGGCCATGAAATACTCTTTCACTGATTCGTAATATTCTTGTCAAACTAAGAGTCCTCTACACATCTTTTCTGATTCATGGAAAAGACGTTATTATAAATTCATAAACTTTAGAAAAGCACAGAAAAATAAATGAGGCACCAGAAATAATTACCTTGTAAAATAAAGATCCAGTTGTTTAGCTTGTTACTAAACTGGATTTGTACTAACTATTTATCAAAAATTGGGAAAGTTGCATCATCCCTGAGAGAAGTTTGATTAACCGTAAATCTCTAAGATTCAAAGTGTATACTGAAGGTCATTGCTATCGTGATTGTAGTCCAGTGTAGTGCGTACTGTGTGCCTGTGTGAAAAGGTTGTCAAGCAAAAGCTCTGTAAGATTTTTAACGGTCTGGCTTATCCGTAATGCAGAGATGATGTAACCATTTGGCGATCCCAGAAAGAAAATATCCTGACGTAACCAGGGGCTTGAGGGCTGGAGATCCCAAGCATTCTTGCCGAACTAGTCTTCTTGTAGATGGAAGGGTTGAAATAGACTCACAAAGTTTCAACAGCTGAATTTCGTACGTCTTAAAAGAGCGGTTGCTCTCGGTCATAACGATTCTCAACCGACTCTGAACAAAGAATTTAGAAGTGAACTACCTAATACCCAGCCTATTCACTACCACAACGCACTTTCCTCTTCTCGGGAGACCGTATTCGGAATGGCTATGGAGGGCTCTCACGAAGCCGTGGTATCATTATGGCTGAAACTACTAACAGAGGTTCTAACTATAAGCCATTGATTGGTTGCCTCACATGGGCAGCCTCCTTATGCTTTGACTCCTCTTCATGTGACGCTGAAGACTTTGTGTCACAATGGAGTTCACCTGGTCTCCCGTGACCCTCGCAGAGTTCCGATTATCAGAAATATGAATAGTTTTTTGAGGAGTCCAAATTTACACATGGCTGAATCTTTCCAACTGTTATTTTCAATCAGCCAGGCCAATTACCTTGTTATTGTCATAAATAAATATAAAATTTTATTAGCTGCCGGAGGCGGATGTCGTTTTTTACTCGGCTATATACTTTTCGGTTTAGAGGATCTTGGGATTAATCGCAAGCTTTTTCGCCGTGTGTTTATTTTATTCTGCATCAGCCTTTCCCATCTCTTTGTAAATAAAGCCCCCGCTAATTGGACATCCATTATTAGACTTGATACTTTAACCTCCTTTATCAAAATAATTTTTAATGAGTGAAATAGGATGCTGTATTGTATAACTTATATTAGGTAGCAAGTGTTTTCACAGAAACATTTCTACCCAAACCGCTATTACCCCCCGAGCAGCCAGTATTTACTTTTGGGAAGATTACCTTAAACCTGTCCTTGAGTCGAATACACGTAACTACTCCCACACATATTTGTTCTCCCACATAATTGTTCTCCCACACATAATTGTTCTCCCACACATAATTGTTCTCCCACATAATTGTTCTCCCACATAATTGTTCTCCCACACATAATTGTTCTCCCACACATAATTGTTCTCCCACAGCTAATTGTTCTCCCACACATAATTGTTCTCCCACACATAATTATTCTCCCACACATAATTGTTCTCCCACACATAATTGTTCTCCCACACATAAGTTACTTTCAAATGCCGTTAACCTATATAACTTATGTCTTTAAATACAAAAACATAATTTATCAAGTGTCCAGTTTACATTAGTGTTTTTTTTTAAATTTTAGTTTTATTTATCACCTCGCCAAGCTCATGTTTCAGGGCAATTAGGCTTTACACTAAACACTGCAGTAGCCTTTTCGGAAAAATCACCACAAACAATCTTCAACGATATTTGCGAGTTTTTATGTTTTCTTTGAATGCGGTACGCAGGTGACTAGCAAGCCGGGTGTTATATTCTCATTACAATGCTTGTGGTGTATGCCATGTCTGGCCAGTATAAAGCTGTGACACCATAAAAAGCCTCCATTGTTGCTACTAGCTTAAGCAGGCCATCAAATTATCTACCTGGACCTCAGACCTGTGCCACCAGTGGCCAGCCTGTGTGCTACAGCCGGAACGGATGGACAAAGACAAGCAGTATGGACAAAGTACTCAATAGACAAGAAAGCGACCCACTTAATCAACTCTCTTCTGTACTGCGTGATGTTGAAGGTTTGAGATGTTAAGGCGGCCGCGTTGAACAAAGAAAGAACTAATGACGACGGTCTTGCCCCTTAGGTTCATCCAAGTAACACATATTATGTGGTCTAAGTAATTACCGTGTATTATTTATAAATATGAGTTCCATCGTTTTGTGGATTAAATTCATTTCAGAGAAAACAATATTTTTTCCTTATCACGCACAAAATGTTAACCACCAAATTCACTGCAGTGTTATGTCTTACTTTTATAATAAAGGCTTACTGATATCTGGAACTTAAGTGTATCGTGGCTCCAATGGTAAAGCGTGGAATAGAGTACATCTTGCAAACATTGTTCTTTACACAACCGGTGAATCACAGGGGTTGATGACTGACAGGGCGATTAGCGCCCTAAATAGCACTGCCTGATGGTTTTCTACGTTCTGTTGTAAGTGATCTACGATGTACTGTTGTAAGTGATCTAGACTTAGATGTTAAAAATATATTGAACTAAAGTATATTCAAGAGATTTCAACAGGAAAAATACATAAATACAAAAACAAATATACGAGAACATCACCAACAATGAAATTATGTTAAGAGATTTCAACAAAGGGAACTACATTAGTATGACATAAATAAATAAATCAGAACACTAGCAATGAAATATATTTTAAGAGATTGTAACAGAGGGAACTTCATAAATAAATAAACCAGAACGCTATTAATGAAATATATTTTAAAAGATTGTAACAGAGGGAACTTCATAAATATGGCATAAATAAATAAACCAGAACACTAGTAATGAAATATATTTTAAGAGATTTTAACAGAGGGAACTTCATAAATATGACATTATAAATAAATAAATGGGACCAACAGTAGCAATGATATATACTGTATATATTAAGATATTTCAACAGAGGAAACTACATAAATAAATACATGAGAACAACTATAGTAATGAAATATTTTTTACGTAATCTGAACAGAGGGAACTATATTGATATTAAATAAATAAATAAGAATAACATTGACAATAAAATATGTTTTAAGAGATTTCAACAGAGAATAAACGAATAAGAACTAGGGTGAGTCTAGCTTGGAGAAATATTATAATAGGAAGAAACACATTATCTATGAATGGCTTATATAGTTATTAAAGGTCGAGTATGACAGAACTGACTCGCTTATAGAGAAATTATTGCTTTATAAGAAAAATATTGTCTAAGACAAGTAATGCAGATGAACAGAAAAAGACTAGGATCTGGATAATATAATAAATAGAATAGAAAATTAGAAACAGGCCTTCTAGTTGAGAAATTGATTGAAGAGGACGATGAGATGAGAAATTATGTTGCAAAAATAGTAAAGTAAATGCCAACCAAAACTGAGAGACAACCGAAACTGTATGGGAGCTAGAAATGTGGCACTTTAATCCATCGAAATTAACGTTGTGTTGATGCTAGCGTCAAAATTCTCTGAAGAATTTTTTCCATCCACGAGAGAATTGTCACATCTTTATAGAGCACCTGTGTGTGATCTGTAACGACATATTTGGTTACTTTTAAAAGTAATTATTTCCATAATGAATTGAATTTGGTTAAATCTAAATTATTTGATTGCTACAAGACGAATAGACTGTCTTATAATGTTGAATCTGAGGGGGTGGGGTGAATATGGGTAGTTCAATTACCAGCCACTCTATCTCGTTTGAATACTTTATGAGTCAAATAAGGCACTTCTGCCATTTCTAACTCGTTGGTGTAAAAAAAAGCAACAAGGTGAAAAACGAGTTTACTTTGTTAAATACAAATTTTGTTATTTTTATACAGTATAGTAGTAGAAATGGGAAATATAATTGATCACTCAAATCTATATCTAAGAAGGAGGGAGGAAATACAACAAAGCTCTTAGCCTCCTTAGCATGTTATGACTCTTGCTCCATTTAGAAATACTATAAGGATACGTAGCACAGCTAGGATTCACATGGGTACTGTTCTATACTATTACCCACAGATTCCTCCCCGTCGCCAAAGTGTACAATGTGTGTACAAAGTGTACATTCCTTCCCATCGAAATCCTCACATATACAGTGTGAGTGTTTGTACTTAAAGTTATTCAGTATGTTATATTGAAGGTGACACCCTTAGAAGATTTCCATTTTTTAAATAATATAAGTAGTAGTATTAAATATATACACACAGCAAACATTTTTACTTAGTTATTTGTAATCTTTAGACGATGTTACCTGTGTTAACAACGTGCACAAATGTGTTTTAACTATCGTTTCCTTTTTCCCTTTTATATTTAACCAAAGAGGTTTCTTATTTATCATGTAGAGTATAATATTGTGTTATTTTATGTATATGTAAATATGTTATATTCTTTCGTCGCAAATATTTAAAAAAATGTTTATTTGAGCACTCAAGGTTACTATTGAATAAATAAACCGGTTGAATATCAAGACAAAAGTTTATTTAGTGCAACGTTTCGACAACTAATTTATTGCCCTTATGAAGTCTGAAAATAATTTTACATTACATTATAAATTTAATGCTTGTATAAGTATGTGAATACTTGTAAATATAATAATAGTAACAATAATTCTGGGGATTTGACTACTAAATATATGCAGGGATAATAATTTTATATGTTTACCTTATAAAAAAGGTATTTGGGAGAAAATTAAAAATAAATTAAGACGGTTCAACAAATTAAAACAACCTAAAATCGAACTACAAACAACAACAAAATGGGCCACATTCACATGCACAGGGTACAACATACAAGGAATAACTAAAACACTAAAAAATAATAATATTAACATAGCTTACAAAAACACAGGAAACATAATCAATAAAATAAACCAACCGGAAAAAATATGTCCCACACTTAATAACGAATTATACATAATCGAATGCCCAGACTGTAATAAAATATACATAGGCCAAACAAAAAAGAAATTAAAAGACAGATATCAAAAACACCTCAATGCACACATCAAACCTGAAACTTATAACTAAAACTTAGCTACACACGCCATTAAAAACAAACACACATTCCCTTATTTATCCCGCATTAGAAAACGCATTTATTCCTATTTCCCACATTTGAAAACGTACACCTAATAAAAAAAAAAAATACGAAAAAGCCTAAAAAAGACAACCTGGGAACAACTACAAATTTATAAACATAAAAATAAAATCATAAACGAACAAATACAAATAAAATTTAAAAAACGATAAATTATTCAACCTAATAGACAAAATTAACCCCAAGACAAACTTAAAAGTCTCCAACAGTGCAGTGAATCCGAAAATAGAACAATAACGGTACACCACACCTTATGACAACGGAAATTCGACACAACTCGCAGTCTACTACAACCCCCGGTCAGTGATGCTTGATGATGGAGATGCTACCAATCTTTGAAAGTTAACTCGCATAAATACCAACTAAGATTCTTGTTTAAGTACAAATAGTGAAAGTGATAAGTGAATACAAGAAAACTGTGTTACAAAGCTATATATATATATATATATTAAAACAACATAGGTTATTCAAATACAAGAATATTTATTAATTTATATCCAAAGCTTTTCGTTGGTAAACAGTACCAACATCATCAGGAATGAAAATTACAATAATGTAATTATATATATATATATATATATATATATATATATATATATATATTTTGTTTAAATGTTCAATCGTTAACAAAATACTTTTCATTCGTTCACTAATGTTCAAATACATTTTTTTAAACTTGTAGTGGATGACAATTGATGTTAATATAGGCTTTTCAAATACTAATTCATTAATTAAATTTATGTATTTAATTTTAATAATTAATTTAGCTATCTATTTTCAGATTTAATTATGTAATTCTGTCACATCTCTATTTCATAATAATTTACGTAAATCTGAATCTGTCTTTTTACACATTAATTTAAATTGTAACTAATTAATAAAAGTAATTCAAATACATTTTCTTTGTTTAAATACTTTGGCTTTATCTTAAGTAGGAATTGTCATTGAATTTTTTTGTTTTTATATTACTTGTTAGGGTCTATTCAGATATTTCTTATCATTAGACTGTGCTGCCCGTGTTAGCAACGTGCACAAATGTGCTTTAACTATTATTTTCCTTTTATATGGAACCAAAAACGTTTCTTGTTTAGTGCGTAAATTATAAGGAATGTCATATATTTAGTTGCAAATATTTTATGAAGTATTTTCTTTCTTTTGTCTTTTTTGATTCAAAGCTCTCTACACTCTGTAGTGCTTGTAATTTTGTTTTCTTTAACTCACAGAGGATTTTAACGGAAATGTTGTGCCAATATTATGCTATGTGGAGCTATATTAATGTCGTTTAATAAGTCACTTGTAGTGATAGGTATTCAATTTATAAATAGTAGTAGTGTATTGTTTTAAAACTTTCGTACAATTGTGTGTAAAATCTTTTATATATAAACAGCAGAGTAAACCAAAGTCTCGCTGAGAACTCGACTTAAAATCGTGAATAAAAGCCATTAATAGAAATGTTTTACAAGCACATTAAAAGACCTTCAAGCCAATAAAAATATATTGAAAATGGTTTTCTTAGTGTAAGCACTTTAATAGGCGCATGTTTCCCAACAGGGAAATGGATACCATTGCTTTTAAACGAGCATCCCCGAAAACAGCAAACCAATTAAAAGGCAGTAAAGAAGTTTTGCTTAGCGTCACAAAACAAGCAAGGTATAAAAAAGCACTTAAAGGAAGCATTTCGCTAAACCAAAAGAAAGTCCATTTCCCTTACTTCTTTTGATGTAGTTAAGTTTATACACCGTAAAATTGACATAACTTAAAAAATATTTTCATTGCCCTTCCACGATACGGCAGTATATTTAATCGTCCAACTCTTTATAGAGTCTAATAAAAGCGTTAACTGTTGTGTTTAACCTTTCTTTCTAAACTCGTTTCGCATTAGGCCTTTCAGTTTAGAAAGCAGATTGTATTTTTATAAAGATATCGTAATCAGAGTAACAGGCGTCGTAACTCGCAAGTTTTGGAGACCGCGAGGTTAAACTTAAAGAAAAGATATATCGTAATGGTGTTACTCTTTGAGCAGGTGTAGGTTCGAGTTTGGTTAAAATGTAATTTAGATTATTTTAACGATTTTTTTCTTGTAAACGATCACATAAACTGTTACAGATTGCAGGGTAAGATTGCGGATTGAAGAAATGTAAAATAGCAGAATAACTCTGTAGAAGTTAAGATACAACATGTTATGCGTTGTTGTGGTTACGATGTTTTGAAATATGGTTTTATAGACACACGTTGATAATATCCTCTGTACAGATTGCCTAGTGAGGAGATATTGAATAGGAAGAACAGAAAAGTGCAGTATCTTTGTCATGTCACGAGAAGTGATAAAAACGAAATCTCTGGTAATAACTCGATACAAGATTTTAGGTGATTATAATATCTCGACCATAAAAGTGACAAACACGAAATCCTTCGGATAATAATTTGGTATAAAGGTTTAGGAAATAAGAGAATCGAAATAGACGATGGTTTTGTATGAAGGATCAATGACATTAGTAAAAGACATGGCACATCTTTTAAAAGTATCTGTTTCAAGAGTTAGGTTGATCATTATGATAACCGAATTTGGAGAAAAAAAACGATGTATGCAAGCGTTTTGTATATATTTCTATTGAAGGTTTTCAGAGTTATTAAAAAAATTGAAGTTTTTGTTTTCGATTGATAATAATGTGTTGGAAGCTGGAGTTTATTTTTGTAGTATTTCAAAGTAAACTCAAAAGGCTGTAAAAAAATGAGGAGTTAAAAATGATTATTTATAATATTTTAAAGAGTTTTACAAAAGATATAAATGGAATATCTTTTTTTAATTGGTGTACTTGAAAACAGAAACCTTCTGCCCTTTCTTTCGTCAGTGTTATATAATTTCCTTATTAAAAACGTCAAGCGTGAAATTAAAATTGCGTAAATTAAACTTTCAATAATATGGTAACGCTGTATTCTCACGTTTTTAATTGGTTTCAGTTTCCTAATCGGAGATCCATTTCCTACTCACACTAAGAAGTCCCCACGTTATTTCCCCACATCTAGAGGACCACGATGATTTGTGTACTTCATTGTTATATCTTTCAATTCAAATTATTTATTAATCACTCCCAAATCCATAAAATGTATCATAACAATCTATCTCGAGAAAGTCTTTCGAATGAATAAATCTATTTAAACTAAGCTTAAGACTTAGTAAATGAATAGGTAAATTAAAATCGGAGAAAAAGATTAAATGTTGTAATAATTCAACTTAATTCCAGGCGTTGAGTAAGCACGACCTTTTGCGCATCAATCCTTAACAACCTGTATAGGCCAACCTAAGGAACAATCCAACCATCAGTTTCGAATTCTCGTAAACAATCCAATAAATATGTATACAAAACTATGAGGATGTTTATGGTTGAAAACATTGCAGGGGATCAAGAGAATCGTGATTGTAGAAGACATTACAACCGTCTATGAGCATCTAAAGGTGTTAAATGTTACATTTCGGATGAAAAGAATATATATATATGGTTAGGTTGTACGTACATCAAGAGAACTGCAAGTCTGGCCACTTCTTGGGTAAGAAATTTTTGAATAATATTTTTCGACGCGGGTCTTAAAATTAATTTACCCCGTAGTTACGCAGCAGCTCAATAACTGTTTTTCTTTAAAATTAAAAAAAAAATACTGCATTAAAATATAAGTTTTTAATTAGTTTTACTTGCACAAATTTTTACGTAGTTTTACGTCTGCCCTCACCGAAATCTTTACAATTAATTTCTCGATCTTACATTTAATCAACAATAATTATTGCCCAATGTGTTATTTCATCCTTCACTGGTAACTAGCACAATTCCTAATATTTTGCTCCGGTTTTTCAGTATCATATTAATACTTTCCAAGGATGATAACAGTACATCTGGTGGTGAAAATGTGTGTCGTCACAGGAGTTAACTTAATCTTCTATCATTAGATGCCTCAGGATACATTTCATTATAAAACTCTTGTTGATCAATGATTATACTTTTATTTTATTATTTCATTAAGAAGTAGATGCCACATATTAGTTTTATAGTAATAGTTTAGTCTTCTAATAATAATAATAAGTTGTGCGATAATAAATAAATTGTAGTTAAATTTGTTAATTCACTGTTATTTTCTTAGAAAACCCCCATGAATCTATGCTCAGAAAAAATTATATTATACCAGTGTACAAAAAAGATCTTGAACGAATATAAAATGAGATTGGTGATTCCCCTATCTGGATCTCAGTTGACGAAACCACCGACGCTGGGGGGAGATACCTCATGTAGCAGTAGGAAAATTCGACAAAGAGGGAGATAGGTAAGGCCACGTAATTCTATGTAAAGAATTAGAAAAAAACCTAGCCAGGTCAGTGAATGAAGCGGTGGTTTTGTGTGGACAAAATGCTCAACTGGGGGGAAACGGTTACTAGCTTTCGTTAGTGCAGAATACCAGCTGAAAGCTGGAGAAAGCTTGAAAGTTTTTATTCCAAAATGATTCACATTATGTGTCCATCGTGTTGCAGAAGAGTTAAGGAACAATTTTTCAGATTTAAATAAATAAATATCTTCAGTGAAAAAAAGTATCTGATAAAACACCAAGCAGAATAAGTTCATTCATGAATGCTTATCCTGACGTACCTCTCCCACCTGAACCTATAATCACAAGAGGGGTTCTTGGATATCTGCAGCCAATTATTTTGCTGAACAATATGAAAAACTGAAGGAAATAATTGGCGGTTTTTGCTAAACAGGGAACCAAGCAATAGCTCAAGCTAATGCTGCACTAACCAGCTCGCCAGTGGCTGAACAACCTGCACATGCTCATTCCAATTCTTGGATTCATTCCGGAGTTAATTACAGCATTTTATTATTTTGTGCAATAAGCATAATTTATTTATTAAAAACTTCGATTTTTACAAATGTAATTACAGTTATAGTGATTTTATTATGATTAGATCTGAATATTCATTTATTATTTAAAACATTTATAAATATAAAAGTTAAATTAATACGAATCTATAAAAAATAACTTTTTTTACATTAAAGTTTGCATATTTCATCCTAATTGGTGTATATTTTCTCTTTTTTCCACAATTGCACGCATATTTTGGGTAAAAAAAGTGCATATTGATCTGAGCTTTATTAATAAATATCCCAGATGATGCACATCTGCTATGTTTCCAGTCCTGTGACCTCTTAAACTAGAAGAATCGATTACAGTTATACAAAGCAAATAATAAATATATGTGTAGTTATACTAAAACTTAGGCTTCGCCAGCAATAGTAGTTATTACTAATATTGCTAAAACAGAACCAATTAATGGTTCGAAAATTTCTATATAAATAATATGGTGAAAGGAGAGGCAGATCATTACTTCAATTTAGTTGGCACTTGAGCGGTTGATAAAAACTGTACTAGCCTTGGTCGAAAACATTGTTTTTAATTAATTAAGGAATCAAACCTGACTATGTTTAATATATATTATATAATAAACGAATACAATAAGAGAAATAAATGTCCCTCAACTTTCTAGGGTTCATCTAACCTTTGGTTTACCGGATGTGTAAAGTTCAATATTTACAAGATGGACACTATTCCCAAGAGCATTATACTTGTCATACACAATTTCTGGCTGTGCTAGGGCCAATTTCTGGCTGTGCTAGGGCCAATTTCTGGCTGTGCTAGGGCCAATTTCTGGCTGTGCTAGGGACAATTTCTGGCTGTGCTAGGGACAATTTCTGGCTGTGCTAGGGCCAATTTCCGGCTGTGCTAGGGACAATTTCTGGCTGTGCTAGGGCCAATTTCTGGCTGTGCTAGGGCCAATTTCTGGCTGTGCTAGGGCCAATTTCTGGCTGTGCTAGGGCCAATTTCTGGCTGTGCTAGGGCCAATTTCTGGCTGTGCTAGGGCCAATTTCTGGCTGTGCTAGGGACAATTTCTGGCTGTGCTAGGGCCAATTTCTGGCTGTGCTAGGGACAATTTCTGGCTGTGCTAGGGCCAATTTCTGGCTGTGCTAGGGCCAATTTCTGGCTGTGCTAGGGACAATTTCTTTAAACTAAAACTACTTGAATGATATTATCAAGACTAACTACATCATATATTATGTATTTACAATGCATTTTAAACACTATAATCTGCATATTTCACAATATAGTACCTCATTTCATTATTATTATTTTTGATCCAACACTTCTCGTAAATTAGCTTCTACGTTTTATGTTAAGGAGATAAGTATGACTGTAGTTAAAATGTAATTTTTATTAATAAAGAAGGATTTAGTTTTTAACAAGTTTGTATTATAGCAATTTAAACTTTAACATGTAAAATATCCAACGCATGTTAACACAATTGCGTTTACTTTGTAAATACATTTTAGCTTTGAGGTATGTTCTGCGGAAGAAAAGCCCTACGCTCGCACACTGTTCAAACACCGCTTTTCAAGTCAATGAATATGGGATTCGTCGTTAATCAAACGTATCTTTAAAAAGGTAAAGGAAATGTTCTGTTTGAACTTTTACATTACCATTTAACTGTTTTTACAATTTAAATTGGTAATATAAAATACCAAAAATTAAGTTTAATTTTATTTTAAGACTTAGAATAGGCTATTTAACTGGGCTATAATTACATTGAAATATGCATGTACAGTACGTTTTAATTTTAAGTTAGCTTTCCTCTGAATTTATTTTTAATTAAATAAATACTTTGTGAAATGCAATATTTATAATTATGCATAAAGTTCTTAATATACGCAACTTCACTTCTGTTAGAAATATTTGTATATATTCCAGTATTATTTTCTGAATTTCCTAACTATACAATATTTTGCTTTATTGACGCGTTTCGGAATAACTCCATTTTCAAAACTTAAATATTCCTTCTTAAGAAAGAATTATTTACTTTTTCTAAATGGAGTCAATCCGAATAGCGTCAACAAAGCAAAGTATTGTATAGTTATAAACGGCAGAAAAATACTCTGGAATATGTATTACTAATGCAATAAAACCATAAAAGTTACTTAGAAGATAATTATTATAAAAAGTAAAATTAAAATAAACATAATAACACGAACAAAAACATTGTAAAAGAACATTAAAAAGGAGACAAATTAAAACGATAATGAAATGAGTTTAATACTTTTTGTATTTAGATAATAGATTAGATAATACTAAAAAAAATTAAAAAATAAAGGCATTCTTATATTTGTTTACAGTTTTTACTATTTACTGGTTTGTGTTGGGACCAAAGATTAAAGCCAGGTCATTAAAAATGTATATTCTTTGCTGGTTATCAAAAAGGCTTAGGATTTATATATTTGAAACCTCCAAATTATTGTTTAGACGAATAAATGTAATAAACTAAATTTGCGCACCAGAACAAAATAAAACCACCCAAATCATGATTATATTTTCGCACTTACTACAAAGACACATATTTCATTTAGTATACAGATGATATCAAGTTAGATGAAGGACCCAAACACATCAATTATTTTGTAAACAACCACCAATTTGAGAAATTTGTCTCTTTCAGTAGCGATAGTATCAGGCAAATCTGAAACGCAATAAATACAGGCTGTTGGGAATAAGAAAATCATCGAGGATCCAAACCGGCCTTGGCATTATTCTGCTGGTATTTAATTTGATACAGACCACAAACAATATTTAAGAAAGCTTTTCAAGTTTATTGGGAAAGTTAACATGATTGTTTTCATAGGAATTTGGTAAAGTTGTTATAGATTATGGATAGATTTTTTTGAGTAAAACAGATTTCTCTTGGAGGTTTAAAATGTAATTTTTTGTATTTTAACAATTCAAAATTCTAGATTACATCTAACCGTAGATAGAAATATAATATGAATTGTTGACAGAAAACAATATTAATTAATTAAACGATGGTATTTATATGACACAATCATGGGAGAGTGTTTTTGAGTGTTTACACTTTCATTTTCATTTAACTAAAGGATTGAAATTTTGAAATTGAAAATTTCTACAAATGTAAGCTACTAAGTAATATTTCAATGATGTTTCTTTACTTAATTCCAAATATACATTTTCAATATGTTTTTCCGTGAATAACATTTCTTCTCATTACTAAGGGGGATTGTAATTACTATAACAAGTTCAATCCCGTGTTCCGTTTACTTACACCTAAGTGGATTGGAATGAAAACTGCAGAATTAGGCCACCACAATGAACTCTATGAAAATTAAATTACCGTAATCAAAATTACTTTTAAAGGTAAAGTATTGGTGAATTGGTATGCTCAAACCTAAGTAAAACTTTTGCCTAAAATAAATACTCTTACATTAAACTTCGTAAAAGTTTATAGGCCTAATTTTGCACGATTGGAACAAACTTTTAAGCAGAAATGTTCATCTTGTGACTATAACTCTAACTTTAACTTTACAAATTGTGTTAGAATATTCAGAGGACTGATTTTATTTGGTTGAGAGTTTGAAAGTAAATGTTCATTCCTTGTAAAAGTTTACACTCTCTTAATATATATCTTGTTCAAATTTTCAATCATTAATAAAATACGTTTTCATTCATCCACTCAAGTTCAAATACATTTTTTTACTTGTAGTGGATGATACTTGATGTTAATACAGTTCTTTCAAATATTGATTCATTAATTAGATATAATGAATTCATTTTAGTTTTATATGGGAGAAAAACTGTTTATAAAAGGGGCAAGGTATGCAATATATTTATTTCAACCATTTGGTATAATATTAGTGATAACACATGTATTAATAAAATATCTGATTTATGTTATAGGTTATGTTACTTTATTTATAATAATTGTAATTATATCATAAAAAGTAACAAAAATAAACTTTTCCTCTGTAGTCGTAAGTAGGAATTGAGTTTATAAAAAGGTTATATATATTTTTTTAATGAAAAACACGAACCACTACAAAAATGTTATAAAAGACTCATATTCAGTGATACACTTGAAAAAAAAACATTTTAAAATGTTCGAGCCGAGATGATGTCGGTTTCTAGCCGGACAGTTATATGAAGGAAAACGTGAATCTAAAGAAGATTCTGGTGGTAGCTCCTAGGATGTTCAGAGATGTAAAGAAGTCGATGAGGGCATAGGGACATTAAAAACCAAATAGCTTTCAGTTGTATATTGATTCACACATACATTGCAGAATTAAAATATTAATTAACCTGTCTATAATTTCCATAAATACACTAAACGACGAAATTCATTTTTTGGCGAACACATTTATTAAATAAACAACTGATATTAAAAACAAAATTTAAGGCAATTTCTACTTACCTGGAAAAAGACAGTTTTTATTCTAGTTACTCTTTTTTTAATTACAATTATTATAAATGTGTATATAGACCTTTATATGAAAGGATCACAATAATAAGTAGTAAAACAGAAAGTGAATTTCCTTTGACAGAATCACAATATCAAGTGGCAAAATAGCAAGTGAATTTCCTTCGACAGAATCACAATATTAAGTAGCAAAATAGCAAGTGAATTTCCTTTGACAGAATCACAATATTAAGTAGCAAAATAGCAAGTGAATTTCCTTCGACAGAATCACAATATTAAGTAGCAAAATAGCAAGTGAATTTACTTTGACAGAATCACAATATTAAGTAGCAAAATAGCAAGTGAATTTCCTTTGACAGAATCACAATATTAAGTAGCAAAATAGCATGTGAATTTCCTTTGACAGAATCACAATATTAAGTAGCAAAATAGCAAGTGAATTTCCTTTGACAGAATCACAATATTAAGTAGCAAAATAGCAAGTGAATTTCCTTTGACAGAATCACAATATTAAGTAGCAAAATAGCAAGTGAATTTCCTTTGACAGAATCACATTATTAAGTAGCAAAATAGCAAGTGAATTTCCTTTGACAGAATCACAATATTAAGTAGCAAAATAGCAAGTGAATTTCCTTTGACAGAATCACAATATTAAGTAGCAAAATAGCAAGTGAATTTCCTTTGACAGAATCACAATATTAAGTAGCAAAATAGCAAGTGAATTTCCTTCGACAGAATCACAATATTAAGTAGCAAAATAGCAAGTGAATTTCCTTTGACAGAATCACAATATTAAGTAGCAAAATAGCAAGTGAATTTCCTTTGACAGAATCACAATATTAAGTAGCACAATAGAAAGTGAATTTCCTTTGACAGAATCACTATATTAAGTAGCACAGTAGAAAGTGAATTTCCTTTAACAGAATCACAATATTAAGTAGCAAAATAGAAAGTGAATTTCCTTGCAATTTTGCTCTCTAAACAATATATGGTATTGTATTTCTATTTTTGTATGTTACTATTTATTCGCTTTTTTCGTTTCTAATTTATGAAGCTGATTGCGGTCTGTAATCCCTAATTCTATCCATCTTTTGTAATGCTTCATATTGGAAAGAACCTTTCTCTTATAATTTCTTATAAGTGTTGAAGTAATTGGTTTCTAGCTATTGGAAAGTTGGCTCAGAGCCAAAGAGCTGGATTTCAAACATGTACAACTTAAACTCAAACCCACCCTGGGCATCATAACTAAAAAAAATTAATTAATGAATAAATATTTGAAAAAGCTGTACTAACATCAAAACTATCCACTTAAGGTAAACAAAAATATATCTGAACTTGATTAGATGAATAGAAACGTATTTTTAACGTTTAGTAACGATTTAAAATATGTACAAGATGCACATAAGGAGAGTGTGAGCTATAGACGAAATTGAAAAATACAACAAACATTATGCGTAGAACGTACAAAAACCTATGTACATATGCGACCTATCATACGTTAAACACAGATGAAAAACAACACAACTTAAGGCGGAAACATAATGGAATGGCGCCAGGCCAAGCTGCGCTTCATTACATCTACCATACATTTAATTTGACCATCAGAAAAAAGGCGTCAAGCTCCTTCGAAATTGATCTAGCTCGGGCGCCAGGGATTCACCAACGATTTCTTCTGAAGCGCAACTCCAGTTACTTGTGTTTTCGTATTTGATGGCATACGCCTAGTCTGCGTCAGTCTTATTTACCAGATAATACAGTAAAGCTTTGTTTCTAGCTGTAACTGAAAAGTGTAAAATTTCTAGCCGACTGTTTCCTATTGCACAAATACTCATCTTTATAGTGTGAGAACTCTTTTGAGAATAACGATAAATTGCAGCGTAGGTTGAAAGTCGCTCGCGACTAAACTAGTTTCGCCCACAAGTAAATGCTCATTTCTGCTGCAGGTTCAATTATTTTGGTTCACCATTGTCATTTGCCTTGCATCTCCTCACAGCGACGCTTGCCTCTTTGCTGTAGATGCTAGTACATTTTCTCACTGCTTAGTACTTCAATCGCCACTTTACTATGATCACCCAAGCAGCGACGCTTGCCTCTTTGGTGTAGATGCTAGTGTCTCAGGTCACTGCTTGGGGCTTGACTCGAGGCTCACTAAACCAGTAAGCACAGAGTATGTGCCTCAAAGTATTGAACATTTCACAGAGATATTGTGGTACAAGCCTGGTGAGAGATAACATTCAGTGAATTTATTTCAACATTTATTTGTGTTGGGGAAGAAGATGTAAGCTCAGTTTGGACAGTATTCTAGCTTCTTCTAGAATAACATTACATTTATTATTTAACTACAATTATATATTTACTAAATACATTAATTTAAAAAAAAACTCTGGCAGTAAACTTGAATAAAGTATAGGTAACAAAATATATGACTTACTAACAATTTTTTTCATGTTGTATTCAAGTACAATAAAATCTCAGCCTATTGTATTTCAAAAGGTTGAGAAATTATCAAGGTTGAAACTATCAAATCATATGAATCAAAATTTCATCTACTTTGTGTAAAATTTACCAAATTTAATTAGAAAGTTGTAATGTACAAATTCTAATTACAACTGCAAGAATGACTAAACTCTTAAACTTATTTTCGCCTTGGCAACATTGTCCAATATGTACTGATGAGGTTAGTCAATGATGATGGCAGTATGCTAGCCGAAACACGTGTGATAAAATAAAATATTTTTGTTGTTAGACTTGGGTAACACTAGCATGTATGCGCACGCTACTCCTATATTGATCTCATTAGCTACGCTCGATCTAATTACAGAATTAGAAGTTAGTCCTTTGTATGGTTAGTATATTCTATTAATTAAAATATTTGTTAAAAGTTTAAATAAAAAAAAATTTAATATACTCTACACTTCTGTTAGGAATATTTGTAAATATTCGAGCACGTTTTTTGCCTTTCTTAACATTACAATATTTTCCTTGTTGACGTGTTTCGGAAATAACTCCATTTTCAACAACTTAAATATTACTCCTGAAGTACTATATAAGTTTAGAAAATAGAGTCATTCCAATACGTGTCAACAGAGAATAATATTGTAACTTGATTTTATTGATTTTATTATATCTGTTAATATCGTTTAAAGAAGGTACTCTACTTCGAAAAGTTCTATTTAATGTGACAATTTTTTGATGATAAGAAGAACGTCCTTGAAACTGATAAACTCACGAAGTATGTTTCGTTATAAGACAGTAGCAATTTCAGCGTACTGTAAACTATACGATATAATTTGGAAAAACAAAATAAATCCGGAAATTTATTTTATACCATCAAATTACTTTCGTCGTCTCCGCTATAAACAAACACATTCTCTCTTGGAACAGTTCCAACAAATAAATGCAGGCGATACATAAATCTAGCACTTTACAGTACATACGGCCATTCAAGCCGAGTCGCATTGTGTTTATCACCAACGGCAATAAAATATTTTATTTATATTTTATTTCACGACATACTTTACATAAACATGGGTAGATATATTCTATAAATACATTCCGGAGCTGGAAACTATATATTTTCTGGAATAAAAATAATGATTTATTAATTTTAAAGTACATCTTTAAGTAAAAGGTCATTTAGTAACTTTTTAGTTTTGGTTATTTAGTATGTTTACTTACCAATATGTTTACTTACCAATATGTTTACTTACCAATATGTTTACTCTTTAACTAACGGAAGTTTAATTTCAATACTGATATTATGTTTGATAATAATATTGACTTAAAAACTATTACAAATAGAGCAACATGTAAAAACCTATCTAAATTTTAATTTATTTAAATTTTAATATTTAATAATTAATTTATTATTTATTTAATTTGTAGCCCTATTTAAATAATATCTATTTACTTAATTTTTATTTCATTTACTTTAATTGTAATATTAGACAGGAAAAGCTTATACAAGTATATGTGACTCTATATAACCGAGCAACAAATAAGCCTATACAGCAATTTCATAATGCATCCAATTATTTAATTATTAATATTTTATTTATTATCTGTTAACAACTATTAATTTTTTATATAGGCTAACGACAGATCACAGACAATTTTGCTTTTTTAAACACGCATTTTTTTAAAAAAGCAAAATTGTCTGTGATCCGTCATTAGTCTATACAAACAATATTTAGTTATATTTAAACCAGTTACTTAAAAACTGTTACACGTAATTGCAATATGTAAACACTGATTTAAAATTTAATTTATTCAATTTAAATTTATTTAAATTTTAATAATTATTGAATTTTATAGGTATATTTAAATAATTTATAGGCCTATTTATTTAATTTTACTATAAGACATGAAAAGTTTAGATAAGAATAAATGACTCGAAACAACCGAAAAACAAAATACAGAAATTTCAAGTTGCACCAAAAAGTGTAGAGTAATTTAAATTACATTATAATTGGAATAAGATTTTTGACATACTTATTCCAAAATCTCATGAAATCACAGTTTTTCTAACCTACTCTTTGGTTTTTTAAAAATCAAGAGATTTGTTACGAACTGAGTTCACAAAGGGATATAACTTGTAACTTCCCAGACGTCGTTCTTATTTACAATCAAAGTAAGTGCTACTAGAAACAAATACATCACACTACCATACATAAACAAAACAACAAACAAAATAGCCCGCAAATTTCAAAAAATAGGATACAAAATAGCATACAAAACTAATAACAAGTTACAATACAAAATACAACACGACACCAGCAACAAAGATAAACTACAAGCACCAGACGTATAGAAATTGAACTGCGACGAATGTAACAAAATCTACATTGGACAAACAGGTCGCAGCTCTAAACAAAGAGTCGAGGAACACAAACAGAACACCAACTCAACATTTTACAATCACATAAAAGAAACAAGACACAAATACACAGACATTTACCATAATCTAGAAATCCTACACATCAACAAAAAAAGGACCACATCTCAACGCACTATAACAATATGAAATTTACAGACACACAAAAAACACAAAGTACAAACATATTAAACAAACACAATACAAATCACACATACTCTTTGATACTATCAAAAACCTGCCTTTAAAACCGTCACCGCTTGACCCAACATCTCCAAGCAGAAGACACTGATGAAGATCGGCACATAGCGATCGAAAACGTTCTGTCTCAGTAAGTTTTAACAAATTTACAAAATTTAAAGTTCGGATAGTCATAAACTATTGTTTAAGTGATTAATAAGATTCACCGAACGTAATGGACTACAAAATTCTAGAATTAAACACAAATGTTTATATATCATTAAATACTTTAGCGTATTTATACACACCACATATTAATACCTATAATAATAGATCAAATTGAAAATCAGAACAAAAAATGTAATCTTATTTAACAAAATTTAATTTAATTAAATCGAAAACAATTGTGCGGCAGACTGATGACATACCAAGTTACTTTTGTTCGCGTTTTACTTTAACACACCTGGTTTATTAGTTGAAAGTTACAGAATAATTTTGTTTTGCTCAGTTACCACTGGCGCCTTGTGCCATGGTCAACAGGTTTGCTATGTAAATAATGTCTCTAACAATGTAGATACAGTGGATAGCAAACGAAGGTCGCGTCCATATCACAACGCATTAACAGTCGCCAAACATGGTATTCTAGACGAAACCCAAAACCGACTGTATATTCGATAATGCATTACATCTAAATGAAAGTGGCTGAACGAAAGCAGTAAAACGCTAACTCGAGTATGAACACAAATCACAGATTCATTCCGCAGACAAATCTTGTGAGCAACTGCATCTGTTATCGGTTACATTAAGCGTGGCTGTCACTCGGTGCTGAGGATAAGTAATGATTACACACAAACCAGAGATCACTCACCTCTTCAAGGTAAACATAGACGGACTAATCTTTCACAATTACGTTATGCAAATGCTTCGCTAATGCTAACACAATATTCCCTCCTACAGTGTTTTAAATTGTTAAACGACTCGTTTATTCTCGAATTGTTATAAATTATACGTAAACAAATTAAAGCCACGGTATTGAACAATCAATTCATTAAGTATCTGGTTAGTTTCAGAGACCAGAAATAAACTTCATTCTTGTACCTCAGCTCGTCTTATATACAAGCTCACAAAGGAGGATTCGTAAGGGAAGGAAATGCAGTTCGTGTTATTTCATTCAAAGGTTTTGGATAATGAGCCATGAAAAGGTTGGCGATAGAGCCTAGACACGTAGAACAATTTTACTACCGTTTCCTAGAAAGGTAGGTGTAGCCCTTCTGTGAAAAGCATTAGTGGTGGTAGAATAAAAAATAAAGTGTTTTCAAAAGGTCTTTACAATTTGTTTTGAAGGATTACAGACATAAGAGGTGAAAGTGTCCCATGAAAAGTAAACGTTTTTACTGAGAATATTGTTTTTTGATTCCTTATAAGCAATGTATTAACTATTCAGATTACAATTTACTTATTATTTTTTCAATTTATTTTATTAGTTCACACTCTTCTTATATACGAGTATATCGTGTTCAAATTTTCAATCGTTAATAAAATACTTTTTACTCATCCCCTCAAGCTCAAATACATTTTTAAAACTTGAAGTTAATACAATATTTTCAAATACTAATTTATCAATTACATTTAATGAATTAATTTTGGTTTTATATGGGAGAAAGACTTTTTACAAAAGAGGTAAGGATTGCAATATAGTTATTTCGTTCCATTCGGTTAAAATAATTGATAAGATATGATTTCATAAAACAGCTGACTTTATGTTATAGGTTATGTGGTAGAACAGCTGTTTTAACGCATGGTTAATGTTACTTTACTTATATTAATTGTAATTATTCAACAAAAAGTAACAAAATAAAACTTTTCTTTGTTGGCCTAAGTAGGAATTGACTTGTATTACTGTTTATAATAATTTCTTTTCAATTGTTGACTCACAATATTTTTTAATTCACATAGTATAAATGTACTGCTACTTTATACTCGTGATAAAGCAAAAGTAATTTGAACCCGGGTGTAGACAGATTCGACCATGGCAAAATATGTTTATTTATTTCATCACGCAATCAGTCCTTTAAAATGTACTATATCATATAAATATAGATATACGAATTTTTAAAACATAAAAAATATATTATAAAGAAATTTGAGAACGATAAATCGGTGACGACAAGATCTGTTATAACCCCCCCCCCCCCCCAACCTTCAAGTAGGATTGAAACCCTTCTCACTTTTATCAAGAGATAAGTCAGATCCCATTTCAGAAAGAATTTTCTATTTCTCGCTAAGTTAATGCATTGATATCCCATGCTGGATTTTATCCCATGTTAGATGCTTCTTTTTATCATTTTTCAGATACCACCATCTATATAATAAAGCATATATTTGTATCGTTTGACCTTACTAAAAAAATTTTGAATTTAGTATAGGGTCTAAAGACGTTTCTTAAAATAGAATCGTGTACTTAAATTAAAAGTTCAAATTTTTCACCTTGAATTAGATATTATTATTTTCTGCTAATTACAAATCAGAGGTGGATTCAAGTAATTATTTCAACATTTTCAATTTCAATTGTATAATGCAAAATTTTGTGGGACATTTCATTAAGAAATAAATTTAATAAACATTTTGGCTTTATTTTAGTGTTTTGCATCATATTTAGTAAATGTAAAAGTCTCGAAAATTTTGAAAATGCTTTACTATTGAAAGTAGACTTAATAACTTGTGCACCGTTACGATCCATTTAGCGCGTATATAAGTTAAACTCACCCTTCGTTGCCCATATACACAAACTACTTCATTCTTAACTTAAGACTCGACCAGGTTCATTTTGACTTTGGGGGGTCTTTCATTGTTCGCTGTGCCACATTTTCTGTTTCATTACCTCCGCACAATCCCTTCCTCGGGACCCAATAAACATGTCCGTAAGACTACAAAGAGCGGATACTTTGTGGCAGCCTGCCCGAAATTGGCCGCAAAATATTGGCAAGTTCCTTTTGTGCAGGGCTCTATGTATTGTCACAGATGGGAAATTATAACCTAACAGCTCGCAGATAATTATCACTTATGTAGGGCCGTTATATTTATATTACAATCGTACACACAACGAATACATTTACAAATATCATTAGGGTAGTGTTAAACATAAATAAATAACTGCTCACGAACTCACAAAACAATATACTTTATTGTCATACGCATTTCTATGACTTATGTCATCATCATCAGAGACATTACTATAAATTTCTAACTGTAAATTTGAAATAGTGTCCCTGATGATGATGACATAAGTCATTGAAATGCGTATGACAATAACGTATATTGTTTTGTGAGTTCGTGAGCATATTTAATTATTTATAACCTCTACTCACAAGCCAGCTCAATTATTACTTATAGTAGCAGTGTTACATTAAACGTGAAGCTATGTGACAATAAATAAAGTCTGTCGCTTATTTGGTATGACCTGCAATCGATTCATTCACAAGATATTTACAATATGTATTCAAGTACAAGCCTAAACACACCATCACCATACCATGCCATTCCCGTATTATTCTCTGGACGCCTCTCTCAGATCCTGCTACAAATGTTGGCGGGAAAGCTATCAAGAAGTTATGAGCCTTAATCAGCGCATAGTATAGTGCCTTAATCAGCGCATAGTATAGTGTAGGCCTACCTGTATTTCGTCTTATACAGCAACCAGTATACTTACAATAGACATCACAAATGAGCCTGTGTAAACGTTTAAAGAAGACAATAGTGAAACCAAAGAATGGTAAGCAAAATTAACAAAAGTAGAACCATTAAGTGTCTAGTAAATAAGCATTTGAAACACTCTACTGATGAGCTCCCTTGGGAGGACTAGCTTTAGTCCCCAAACTCTGGGCTGGATTCCAGACTTTATAGTACCAGTAAGGCCTTGGACTACTCGTGAACTACTCGAGAGTTATTTAGAACTTACCATTTAAAGGCTATGAAGATTCATTCGGACAAAACAAAATCATAGGTCCATTGCAAAAACTGCCCTGGAGTCCAAATCACGCCCAATCACAAATTCGAAAACGCAGCTGTTACCGGAAATATACTACTTAAAGACCAAGTGCGAGTAAACCTGTATTGTCCCTATGGACCACTGTTGGCAGCGGCAGATGTCAAGACCTTTAATGGAGCTTAGGGAAATTATATAGAAACAATTTATTGTCTACCCATTGACACGAGAACAACACAACAACATATCCTCATGTTCATTTTACCTCCATTTACAATGCCATTTTACCCTTCATAATTTATGATAGCAACTCGTATGGCAGACTTTAAACGGGGCCCACTCACATATTCGCCCATACAAGCGCGAACATTCTCGCACCCGTGCACTCACGCGCACACACAACACTATTTAGTACCCTTCCTGTAAGAAACACTTCTATTAAATGTTTTGTGTACAAAAGTGAAGTAGGCAGGAGCAATGGTCTTCGTTATACATAAGTAGCTAAAACAAAATGAGTACTGTACTCTACACTTTATTGTAACTCTGTATTGACATATTTTTTTATTCATTAAAACATAATAAATTACGTTATTACATCAACTTAAGTAATCATGCAAAATGCATCTCTGTAGACTTAAAGAAATTAATTGTATGTTTCAATACTACTATATAGGTTACCCAAAGTTATCTTTTCTGGTATGCGATAGCTTTTTACCTGCGATGGAAAACCGAATATAGAAATTTCTTCCAACACGAAACAATCTTTTTCTGTACAAAATATGAGATATACACTGAATTATGGTGAAAAAAATTTAAATGTCAAGGTAATTTAACTGTGAATTTTGACCTTTCCTTTAAATTACATTATTAACCCCTTAAGAACAGCTGATTTAAAATCCACAAATGCATTGGAAAGAAACATTAGTGCTTCTGGTGGGGAAACACGAAACTATATTACAGCATGGGAAGTCAGCTGATCGCTATTCCCTGGCTCTGAATTTGAGGATAAGATTTAAACGGCCACTTTCATTGTTGTCAGCTGTTACATACAGTAACTACTTTCAATGGAAAATAATGAAAAATTTATATAATTTGATTTTTATAAATATCTGTAATTGTTTTATAATTTTATTGAAATGTCTATTTATGTCTGCCATCTTGCTTTATTAATCTCTTCTTAGTACAATCGAAATTAAAATCGAATAAAGGATATATGATTTGTTCACGTTAAATGTAGAATATCGTAATAAAATTAATTTATAAACGTTTTATCGAATTCACACTACTTTTTGTCTCCTCGATGTTAAAGAACTTCTAAAGAGAGGCAACACTAGAAATAAGATTAAGGTTTTACCAGCTGGTAAATTTAAAAAATGTGTGCTTAAAATTACCCATTTGGCCTTAGAAGCATTACATAAATAAATTTATCAAAATCTATATTTAGATTACACCAATTCAAATATGTTACATGAATTTCCAATTTTATTATTGAACATATTTATCTATGAAATATGTTGTCAGACCACTAAAGTAAAAATCCTAAGAAATATGAAAGAAACTGTTAGGGTTATCATTGAAGCAACATTTCAGACCAAAAAATAGTCGTAATAGGAATGTCATCGCTTTAATATTGCGACATGAAACTAAATAAAATATTACATCATTTTTGCCAAAATCTTTAAACGGCACCAAAAACAACGCTTGTGCCAAATGCCTTGTATATAGAAGTTTGAAAACTGGCAGATTCCCAAATAATATGGAATTTAGTTTCTGAATGAAATGTTTACACCGAGACTCTGCCTAGAGTTTATTCGAAACATACGATATCAGTTTATTTTTAGGGTGTTTTTGCTCTATGTTTCGACCTTAAATTTTGATATTCCATTAATCATACTGGTTGTTTGCTTACTTGTATCAAGAAAACAGCTCTAATGGACAATCATTATAAAAAAAGGCACACTAATGAAAAGAAATTTAATTAACATAAATGAGAAAAAAAATAATGAAATAAAACTTTACAAGAGAAAAATAATTATTAAAATTTAATTTCTGCTTTACAAGCTATATTGAACGTATAAAAAAGATGGCTGTCAAAATTAATAAGTAGGCCTCCACATACAATGTTTTGCTTTCAAGTGCAAAGTCCTAAATGGTAATTGGTGTAGGTAAATAAGTTAATACAACATAAATAAAAATATTGAAAAATAGGAAACAGTATGTTACATAAAAATATAGAAAAATTATAAATTTACTATACATATATTTTATTTAAATAAAGGTTATGTCTACAAATAGCCTGTAATTTTATTTTTCCCACCAAGAGATGAATATATAGCCTAAAATTTGAGACTCTAATGTACGTTCTAAGAGGTGAGGTGTAGAATATAGTAGCAAACATAGTTTATACAATGGTTAATATTGTCAATGTGTCGTCAGCAAGTGTCACTTAACGTGTTGGTTTCTTGTCATTGAAGGCCGAAGGAGTTAAAGAGAGATTCGACTCCCCTCGCTTCATCTCCTTTTTGTTACCTCCCTTAATCCAAATGTATGAAAAAAGCGACCAGTGAAATAAGGGACCATCACGAAATGTACGAAATAAGCGTCCAAACTACCCCCGCCGCCAAGGTCATTCAACCAAGGTATACAGAATCCGGGATGCGTGAAATAAGCGACCAAGCTAAACTTCCACTACTCGCTACAGTTAAACTTGAAAGGAATACGAATAAAGCTGAAGCATTTGAAAGTCGATACAGCTGTTGAAAAAGCAATGAAGAAAATGGGGAGATAAAGGCTTGTATATGTACTCTTTCCTACCTTCAAAATGGATTTAGTTGACGATCATAAAAAAGAAAAATATACAAAATATCGAAATAAATATAAACTTATGTAAATATTAAAACTATATATATATATATATATATATATATATATATATATATATATATATATATATATATATTAAAACAACACAGGTTATTCAAATACAAGAATATTTATTATTTTATATCCATTGGATAAATGGATATAAAATAATAAATATTCTTGTATTTGAATAACCTGTGTTGTTTTAAATTATTAAACAAGAAAACGTATTTTATATTTATATATATATATATATATATATATATATATATATATTGTAATCCTTGGATGAATTTCTTTTTCTTTCTTGTTTTATATATACACAATTAAACAACACTTTCATAAACAAGAATTTTAATTTAATTTTTCTTCATATATTGAAGCTTTTTGCTGATTGGCAATATAAGCATTATCAAAATTTTTAAAGTATTTTATAGTTCTATGACTACATCTGGACTGTCTAAATGTAGTCATAGAACTATAAGGTATTTAGAAAGTTTTGATAATGCTGATACTGCCAATTAGCAAAAAACTTTAATATATTAAGAAAAATTAAATTAAAATTCTTGTTTATGAAAGTGTTGTTTAATTGTATATGTATATGTATATATATATATATATATATATATATATATATATATATATATATATATATATATATATAGAAACAAATTAAACGCACAATATTATAAAACATTAATAAAAAAATCATCGACGAAGCTTTCCTAAGGCTGATTTTAAACACACCTAAATAATAGAATTGATTTATTATCATTTAACCAAGCCGAAGTCTGGTTGAGGCGTGATGGAAATAGAAAACAATATTAAACAAATCTAACAGTTCAAACTGTCTAAGGAAGAGTGTGGAATACCCAGATCAGGTATAATTCTGTGACGGTCGCTTATTTCACTTGTCTCTCATCTCACTGAAGATTAAGACTTTAGGCTCAGGTAGAAAATCCGTAATAGTAGCTTATTTCGCTGGTCGCTTATTTCACTAGGCGCTTATTTTACAAGCCGCTTTTTCATCCCCATAGAGAACAGATCTACTTTAAGGTAAACTGTTCTTTCTACGAAGTGTCATAACTTCCACTAATCCCAGGACTGGGGGATCACGTTGTTCCTAGAACTGTATTACCCTTTGGAAGTCTTCTCTCTTCAAGGGAAAGTGTAACGGGGAGATACTTCCCAACAAGAGGGCGTACCCCTTGGGGGTACGACACATAAATAATGGGTAATAGCAGATGTTGTGCAAAAATAAAAGGAATGAAGTAAAAAAAGCTCGATTCAGTGAGTGAAACAAAATCAAATAGCAAGAAACAAATAAAAACATACACAAAACTCACAAATTAATCATTTATTTACTCATACGAGTTTCAATGACCAAGTCATCATCATCAGTGAGTGTTACTACTACAAACTCTAACTTACAACTGTTGTAAGTTGGAGTTTGTAGCAGTAACACTCACTGATGATGATGATTTGGTCATTGAAAAGCGTATGAGTAAATAAATGATTAATTTGTCAGTTTTGTGTATGTTTTTATTAGTTTCTAACATAACCTCACAAGCTAAGCTCGAAGAATATTTGATCAAATAGCAAGTTACACTTGAATTGGATTTTCAACTACTTAAGTACAAAAAACCAACCACAAGAGTTACCCTAAGAAAAGAGTGCTCAACAGGTTTCTAGAACTAATAACGTATATCTCTTCACTATTTTCAATGATATTTATCTTCTTTTGAGGTTTTAATGCTATTTTGTTTTCTATTTGATTAAGTTTCAGAATTTAACACAATTTTGTTTCATAAATACTATAATTAGACCTTACCATTGGGAATTTACTGTAAAATTAAGACCATATCAAAACGTTTGTACTTTAATCAAAATGAATATTTAAAATATAATGTGTCGTCTTGTTTGTCTAAGGATTAAGCTTCATTTGCACAAGTATAAATAAATTCAAATTTAAAGTTATACTTTGTATTATATATAAAAAGTATTCCATACTCACGGTAATATGTTATAAAAACAGCACTTATAAAAAAGTAAGTTATAAGTGCAAACTCAAAATGTAAGAATCTAATATGAGTGTTTCGTGTAAGTGTGTGTGTGAGTGTGTGTTTGTGTGTGTGTGTGTGTGTGTGTGTGTGTGTGTGTGTGTATGTGTGTGTGTGTGTGTGTGTTACAAGGTAAGCAGAAAATATATGTGTAATGTAAGTTTTTCAGTGGTAGTGGTGGTTACATTTTAGGGCAGTACAATTTTAGATGAAAATGCACAAAAGGTTACGGGAAGAAAAAGTTGAAAACTCCTGTTCTAGATGATTTTATTAGAGAGTAGGTCTACTTTAGATATACGATCCTGCCACTGGACGTCATGGTCCCCTTAGATCCTCTACGAAGGAGGTTTGTGTCTCTGTTAAAATTATCTCTGTTTTAAAGTTACAAGCAAGCACTAAAATGCGGAGAAGGAGTGCTGACTGTTAGGAATATGTCTCAGTTATGACTCACCAAGGCTTTGCTGATGATCATGTATTGTTAGCCCAATAATACGAGGGCCTAGAATATATGACGTGAACCCTAATAGAGGAATACATAAATAAAATGGGGGCTCGACATAAATATGGACAAACAGATTATATGTGTATAGGTTTCCACATAACAAAACCTTAGGTTGGAAAATGGAAGAAAGAGGGAGAAGTTCGAGAGAAGTAGAAATATCTGGGCTTACAAATAACAAATGACGAGTCATTAGAAGCAGCCATAAAAGAAAAAAGGATAGAAGAGCCATTACCCAACTAAATGGGATATTATGAGACCAACACTTAAAGAGAGACAATAAAATGCGCAATTGTAAAAAGCAAAGTCATATATAGCAGTATGGCAATTGAAGCAGAAGACGAGAAAACATTGAATGTGACCGAGACGGAATGTTTTAGGAGTGAAGCTGGAAAGTCGAGACTGGAGAGAACTACTAACGACAGAATAAGATAGATAATGAAAGTCTCAAATACAATGGTAGAGGACATACAAAACAGCTAAAGCGGTATGGACACCTATAAAAATTGGAGGAAAGAAGAATACCGAAGCTAGTAATAAAATGGAGTTCTCGTGGGAGAAGAAAGAGAGGACGAAATGAGAGAGGACAGAAGATGTTGGCAAGAAAGCATTGATAAAGAAATACAAGAAAGGAAACTACCCGAAAAACTATGGATGAACAGAAGGGAACGGAACCTGGTAATAATAATATATCGAAGTAGAACGATGTATTATAACCTAACATTTATTTAAATGTTTTACCTTTAGATTGTATTGTAATTTTACGTTTTTAGATCACACCTTCAGGTTTGTAAATAATGAAAGAATCATATAAATTTAACATCACTTACATTTACTCATCTGACGTCCAATTAATACAAATTATACCTTCAAACACATTATTATGACGCAGTGACAAAGATTGACTGCATAACTAATATTACAATTACTAAAACGATGGACTCTTGAGGCTTTAGGTTTTTAATGCAAGAAAGTTTAATAAATACAGTGTTAGCTTGCCTTTCTCTGGGGTCGTTATTACGGGATCTTCTATAAAGTAGAAAGTGGTGGAAAAAACTAGATTAATTTTTATAAAGACAATGAATTTAAATTGGTTCTGAGTTTACTAATTTATAAATCTCTGTTGGCTGAATCTAATATTAGAAAGATTGTACTTATTTTTTGAATTCCTGAATTTCCTGAAACCGTTGTCCGTTTAATAGTATTTTCCCATACGAGAAATTGTTTTCCGTCACGGTAACAGTGTTACCCATGCTATTCTTGGTTTCCCGAAATACTTAAATCTTAGAATACTTTGGATCCTTCTTTTGTCAATACTTTCCTAACCTGGTTTATGACTACAACCGATATATAAAAATGGTTAAACCCTCTTTGTCGGTACTTTAGGAAGCTATTCTTGGTCACTTCTTTCTTAATATTTTTGCTGATTATTATTATTATTTTTAATACAAACTAAATGTATACTATATGCCTCATATGTATATGTTATAATATATATATATATATATAATGTTGTAACGAATTAGATTTTGGTTCCTTTCAAAGACCACAAAAGGTTTTCCCCAGGATTATTTCTCATTCAAATAAAACGGACAGGGTCTGTATAGTTGCAGGAATGGTTAGAGTAAACTATTCTCTTCACCAATTGAAGTAGTACAAATTTTAACGGCAGAACTGGTATTTTATAGGCCATTTTCCTCTTCCTCTGGTAGAACGTAAAGTAAGATAAGGGTGAGGCATAAAGTAGGATAAGGGTGGGGGTGGGGTGTAAAGCTCACTGGGCTGGAATATTATTGGGATGAGTCATATCACGAGTACAGGGACGTATAACCCCGCTACCACGTGTTAATTTTCTCACTGAAGCAATTTAATTCTATAAAGGAATTTGAGCTTATATTAAGAATATTTTAACAAATGTTAACAAACATCGACTTACAATTGATAATTTATTTTCTCATACACTTTGACAAAACACAGTCATCATCAGTGAGTACAATGTAAATTGTCATTTATACTCACAGATTATGATGACTTTGTCACTGATACTGTGAGAAAATAAATTAGACCTATTAAACTAGTGAGCTGGAATTCGATATTAATTAATTATTTTGGATTTTTGCAACAATAATGGTGAATATCTAAATTATTATTAAAACTAAATTAAATGAAATGTAATCATTTGATGTTGAAATGTAAAGTAATTTCCTTGCAACTAAACATTTTCAATTGTAAAGTAGGCAATGTTTTTAAGGATATGTTGGTGCAATACAATTATTTCATAAAGGAAAATAATTTTTTTTTTGTTTAGTGCTTTTTCTGATTTATATCTTTATCTTTAGAAACATTAACCCTTGTTTGGCTTGAATGTTTACAATTAGAGCCAATCAATAACGCCTTTCTGCCCTTATAACATATTGGAATTATTTTTGAATGATATTCAGTGCTTTTACCTTTTATGTATTTATTTGTAAATAATTTTATATTTTCAATTTGAATTTAGTTATTATATTTTTTAATTTATTTAAATTGAATTAAAACGGAATTTCAACCCTATGTATTACATGAAAGGATTGAAGGTAATTGATAATTGTTTTCAATGAATTTTATCGTTTTCTAAATGTTTGAAAGTGCTTATTTTACTCTTGTTAACAATATACCTAATAACCCATTACCCAACAATATACCTAACCCAATACCCAACAATATACCTAACCCAATACCCAACAATATACCTAACCCAATACCCAACAATATACCTAACCCAATACCCAACAATATACCTAGCCCAATACCCAATAATATACCTAATCCAATACTCAACGGTATACCTAACCCAATACAAAACAATATACCTAACACAATACCTAACAATACACCTAGCCCAATACCCAATAATATACCTAATCCAATACTCAACGATATACTTAACCCAATACAAAACAATATACCTAACCCAATACCCAACAATATACCCAACCCAATATCCAACAATACACCTAGCCCAATACCCAATAATATACCTAATCCAATACCCAACGATATACCCAACCCAATACCCAACAATATACCCAACCCAATACCCAACAATACACCTAACCCAATACCCAATAATATACCTAACCCAATACCCAATAATATACCCAACCCAATACCCAACAGTACACCTAACCCAATACCCAATAATATACCTAACCCAATACCCAACGATATACCTAACCCATTACCAAACAATATACCTAACCCAATACTCAACAATATACCTAACCCAATACCCAACAATATACCTAACCCAATACCCAACAATACACCTAACCCAATACCCAATAATATACCTAACCCAATATTCAACAATATACCTAAATTAATACCCAACAATATATCTAACCCAATACCCAATAATATACCTAACCCAATACCCAACAATATACCTAAACCAATACCCAACAATACATATAACCCAATTCCCAACCATATACCTAACGCAATACCCAACGATATACCTAACCCAATACCCAACGATATACCTAAACCAATACCCAACAATATACCTAACCAAATACCCAACAATACACCTAACCCTATTCCCAACCATATACCTAACCCAATACCCAACGATATACCTAACCCAATACCCAACGATATACCTAACCCAATACCCAACGATATACCTAAACCAATACCCAACAATATACCTAACCAAATACCCAACAATACACCTAACCGAATTCCAAACCATATACCTAACTCAATACCCAACGATATACCTAAACCAATACCCAACGATATACCTAAACCAATACCCAACAATATACCTAACCAAATACCCAACAATACACCTAACCCTATTCCCAACCATATACCTAACCCAATACCCAACGATATACCTAACCCAATACCCAACGATATACCTAACCCAATACCCAACGATATACCTAAACCAATACCCAACAATATACCTAACCAAATACCCAACAATACACCTAACCGAATTCCAAACCATATACCTAACTCAATACCCAACGATATACCTAAACCAATACCCAACAATATACCTAACCCAATACCCAACAATATACCTAACCAAATACCCAACAATACACCTAACCCAATTCCCAACCATATACCTAACCCAGTACCCAACGATATACCTAAACCAATACCCAACAATATACTTAACCCAATACCCAACAATATACCTAAACCAATACCCAACAATACATATAACCCAATTCCCAACGATATACCTAACCCAATACCCAACGATATATATCTAACTCAATACCCAACGATATAACTAAAAACTCTGAACAGTTACCAAGTAGCTATAAAAATCATCTCTCACAAATCCTTGAGAAGTTCCGAGCTAACAAATAACGAATAACAAATAAAACAAACACAACAGAATCGCAAATGTTTGCCACGACAGAACCTCAACACTAAACAGACGTAAAACTGCGATGACGATGCCCAGATGTTTATTGCGCAACTCCTTGTATGTTTTTTAAAAATAAAAGCAAGTTTAATTAATTTCCAGACGCATGTGTAGTTGTATTGGTTTCGACCTTCGAGCGGTCTCTCACGGATGTGTAATGGAAGCGGGGTACATCCGTGACGAAAACAACTTTCATTTTGCAGGATTATTTTATTTTTTGTTTTATAGTCTTTTTTGCATCATCATATTACAAACTGAAAAATTAAGGGCATAGTTTTGGTTTACGATTAATTTATATTGTTAAAAATAAAGTCTTGTTTTCTTTATAAATTGTAAGAGGGTTTCGTGTTAACTGCAGGCAAGCTTCGACTGTTTTGCGTTCAAAACAAGCATCCTTTAAACTGCTTCAAGGGTTCCACATCGCACTCACCATATTATTCGTTTAGACGGTTTCACGTAGTCACACCTACCTTTTAGACTGCTTCGTGTTAACTGCAGGCAAGCTTCGACTGTTTTGCGTTCAAAACAAGCATCCTTTATACTGCTTCATGGGCTCCACATCGCACTCACCATATTATTCGTTTAGACGGTTTCACGTAGTCACACCTACCTTTTGGACTGTTTCGTGTTAACTAGAGGCCTCCTTGGACTCTTTTGGGTTGATAACGATCATCCCTTAGACTGCTCCTTGGCCTCCACACGTATTCTTTAGGCTTTTTCATGTTAACCACTTACAAATTCAAGCAGTCCTGCACTAACCACACTCATTCTTTAGACTCTCTCACGCAAATCTATAGTTTTGACTGTTTCGTGTTAACCAGAGCCATCTTTAGACAGTTTTGCGTTCGAATCAAGCATCCTTCAAACCATTTCACAGCCTCCACACGTATCATTTAGCCTCTTTCACGTTAACCATTTACAACTTTAAGCAGTCCTGCACTAACCACACGCACTCTAGACTGTCTCACGCATACCTATATTTTTGACGGTTTCGTGTTAACTAGAGCCATCTTTAGACAGTTTTGAGTTCGAATCAAGCATCCTTCAAACCATTTCACAGCCTCCACACGTATCATTTAGCCTCTTTCACGTTAACCATTTACAACTTTAAGCAGTCCTGCACTAACCACACGCACTCTTTAGACTGTCTCACGCATACCCATATTTTTGACGGTTTCGTGTTAACTAGAGCCATCTTTAGACAGTTTTGAGTTCGAATCAAGCATCCTTCAAACCATTTCACAGCCTCCACACGTATCATTTAGCCTCTTTCACGTTAACCATTTACAACTTTAAGCAGTCCTGCACTAACCACACGCACTCTTTAGACTGTCTCACGCATACCCATATTTTTGACGGTTTCGTGTTAACTAGAGCCATCTTTAGACAGTTTTGAGTTCGAATCAAGCATCCTTCAAACCATTTCACAGCCTCCACACGTATCATTTAGCCTCTTTCACGTTAACCATTTACAACTTTAAGCAGTCCTGCACTAACCACACGCACTCTTTAGACTGTCTCACGCATACCCATATTTTTGACGGTTTCGTGTTAACTAGAGCCATCTTTAGACAGTTTTGCGTTCGAATCAAGCATCCTTCAAACCATTTCACAGCCTCCACACGTATCATTTAGCCTCTTTCACGTTAACCACTTACAACTTCAAGCAGTCCTGCACTAACCACACGCACTCTAGACTGTCTCACGCATACCTATATTTTTGACGGTTTCGTGTTAACTACAGGTATCCTTAGACTGTTTTGCGTTCATATCAAGTAGCCTTTGTTTGCTGCATGGCCTCCATACGTATTCTTCAGCCTGATTCAAGTTAACCATATGATATTTTGGGTTGTGTCTCGCGTTCTCACCACACGTATTCTTTTTGTTTCACGTTCACTTTGAGCTGTTTCATGCTCACCATTGCAGTACTGAAGTTATAAAGTTATTCTACCCAATTGTAAAAACCTGTCACGGGTCCTAAACCTTTCTGAAATACTGTAAAATATTCGAAAAGATATTTATGCCATTATTTCACCTTCAAAAAACAAAAAAACATTGTTCAATTAATATGATAACCCCAAGTGGAAATGTGATTATTAAATGCAGCTTATATGTAAAACAATTTTAATAGGATAATAAACATCATCTTATCTCAGCGAAGCCAACATAAGTTCTAAAATTACGAAACATCTCATACAAACTGTCATGATTATACCAATTCGTCTCTTTAATCATTGAAAGGCCCATTTAATCGTTTGTAGGATAATTATAAGTTACTCAAGATTTCTCAAGTAACAACAAAATATTAAAAACTGAAGTCAATCACTACACAAATGTTCGAGTTATGTTTTTCGTTTTGATGTAACAAAAACGAAAATTTAAAAATATTAAATATTCTGTATTGTCTAATTCAGTTTTGGACAAAAATACCCACCCGCAAATTCTAAGAATTAATCCCGAAATAAAACTCAAGTGATTAATTTGCTCATGACATTGATGCCAAGTTAAAGGTACTTTGGCAACACTGGTAATTGCCCTACGTTGCCGTCCAAGTTACAGCTGTTTAACTCTGATATCATTCTTTAGTTGCTTCATTACAGAATATCCGGGAATAGCGCTTCGGAAGAGTCCATCCCAGATGTAATAAATGTATTTATGATGTGTAAACGGATTTGGAAGTCTTGTTGCCGAAATGGAATGGGATTAATGCTATTCTGTAAGCATTGTTCTGTATATAAACTCAAAACTCCATTTAATAGTTACATTTCCACATTAATTAAACAACAATCAGTGTTACACTATTGTTTTCTAAAAGAGAAAAACTGCCAAAGATCTTTTCTCGAATATTTTACCAGTCACTATTTTAGAATATTATGAAAGGTGTAGGATTTGTTGCAATTTTGTAATATTTGAAAGGTGGTTGATTTCTATTTAATAATTTTAGTGCAAGTAGACTATGTAAAAAATGCTTAATGTTCGAATGACTAATGATTCAAACATTTAATATCTTTTGTATAAAACCACTACAATGATATAAATAAAGGCCATAGAGAGAAAATTGCAACTATTATGTAGAGAGAGCAAAGCCAAAAACTATTTCTAAGTTATAAGAGCCTGAGTAAATTTAAACTAATACAGCTGACATAGAAGTTTGGCGAAGATCCATTATTTTGAAAACTCGTTGGTTGTATTTTGTACTTTTTTTTCTAATTTTACAAGAAAACAACTTTCTCCAAAGTGGCAGTAGTAAACAAACAAATTAAAATATTGAAATTGCTTTCTTATTTTGTTAATAAAATCTATTTTCGTTCCCTCCTTCAGGAAGTGTTGCCGGAACACTTTTGTACAGAATTAATTGCTTCAGTCTTGGCGCTAAAGACTGAATTACGTAGTGTTAAATATAAACTTTCGAGTTCAACAATAAAATATTTTTATATCAGAGTGTACTTGTTCCAGGCTCTAGACATTGCTACAGTAAGTGCAATGAATAAACTCTGAGTAAAATTACGAAGTGTAAACATATGGTTTACTTAGGTGTTTGGCCCTCTTGATTAAAAAAATAATTCAGACTGTAACAAAGACACCCCATTACAAGTCATGCTGATGATAAGAAAATAATTAATGTTTCCACTCTTTGTATTCTTTAAAAATGAAGACTGTGTGACTGAAACTTGAATCAAGTGAACTAAAGCTCAACCTTTTTTTATTTTCTGATTTTAATTTAACTTTTGATTTGAATAGAAAAATTTGCAATTCTTAGACAATTTCATTTAGGCTTACTACTTCCAAAAACTAAAGTTTCAAGGGTTTTAAATTTTATTGATAGAATTTTATTATTACAGAACTCACATGGAAATTTAGAAGTGCCAAATATTTTCCCTACTAGCCACTACAGGGGAGAAATGAAAATACAGACTCAGACACTCAGAGAAAGAGAGAGATAGAGAGGGAGAGAGAAAGAGAAAGATATATAGAGAGAGCGAGAAGAGAGGGAGATAGAAAGAAGGAGAAAGATGGGTGAAAAAATTATATAGAAAGGGAGAGAGAGGAGAATTAGAGGGAGAGAGAGATGAACTCTTGAATATCAATACAAAAAAATATACAAAAAAAATAAAATACTACCGTGTTTTTACCGAAAAAAAATTCCTTCACCTTTATTTAAGAGACCCTTGGGTTAATTCTAAACCCTCATACTATTTTTCTTATTGGTTTTTATTTACACATTTTGAAACTATTTTTAGTGTTCAGGCTATGAAGATAGCGAATTTAAATTGTTTAAAACAGAATCAAAGTTTCTGTTTATTGATAGAACTGTTATTACTAAAGAACACACATGGAAATTTAAAAAAAATTAATATTTACACTACTACGTACTACAGGGACACAGATAATGATAACACAGATACAGATATACGTTGAAAGAGAGATATAGAGAGGGAGAGAGAAAGAGAATGAGAGGGGGAGAGAGGGAAGAAAGAGAGAGGATAGAAAGAAGGAGAGAGAGAGGTGAAAGATACGTAGATAAAAAAGGGAAAGAGAGGAATATATATATATATATATATATATATATATATATATATATATATATATATATATACAAATATATACTGAATTTACAATTCAAAGCTTTTCGTTGGCTAACAGTACCAACATCATCAGGTATATTAAACAATTGAACAATTCAATTATAATTCTTGTATTTGTATTTTGACTTATGTTCTTTATATATATATATATATATATATATATATATATATATATATATATATATATATATATATATATATATATATATATATATATATAGAGAGAGAGAGAGAGAGAGAGAGAGAGAGAGAGAGAGAGAGATAGAGAGAGAGAGAGAGAGAGAGAGAGAGAGAGAGAGAGACTCTGTCTATACAAAAGGAAAAAAATACTATCTATAAAGAAAAATAATTCCTTCACGTTTATTTAAGAGACCCTGGGCTATTACTAAACCCACACGCTAGCTCTCCTTGTTTCTTACTGGTTTATATTTACACATTTAAAAAAGGTTTTTAGTGATCAGGCTACGACGTTAGCATACCTGGATTTTTCAAAAAGTCCGGGAGCGAAATAAATCAAATAATAACAGTAGGCATACTTTATTTCTGAAAGTTGAAATTAAACTAGACTTAGGGTGAACTACATTTTATCGTGTATTCTTTATTTACTTAGGTTATGTAGCTGTACGGTTAATGTACAACAGAACTGTATAGCGCGGAATATGTACACTAATTACTTGTTTTCAGAAGACCTTGCTTCCCTACATACAGCCGCTAAGTGGATGTGGGCTGTTAATAATGTGATTATAAAAGTCTTTATTGGTCCTTTATAGACTCAGTTTCATAACGGTATTCAGTTTCCTTTAGATTGAGTTTAAATAAGATTTCTAATGTAGATTATAAGGAAGACGAAATACTAATCGGTTCTCTCTAACAATGAAAAAACACACTGGACAGGCGCCTCGACATGTCTGGGTAGAGCAGCGGGAACAAGGCTATTGTTTACTTTATAAGCTTATTTCCAATCATAATTCCATGCAGTTTAGAAGACCTGTAAACATATAAACCAACGCCTCCATCTAGGATAAAAGTTGCTTTGATAAAGTAAAAATATCTTTCAAGGTTTTTAATTATTTTAAAAAGTAGTCATTTTAAAAAATGTTACTATTTCGAGTAGTTTTGTAAATGAACTGTACTTCAGTATACCCTCCGTTGATAACTGTGTAGTAGGAATACATTATAACTGTATAACTGTATGAAGCAACTGTGGCGTAATGTTTATTTTTAAATAAATAAAACCTCTAAACCACAAGTAACATTTATTTAAACCTTATGTACATTTCGATTGCCCAGCAATTATCTTCAGAGGTATTTAAAAAATACAACTAACTCAAAAAAAAAAAAAAAGGAATACATTAATTAAGAGAGAGTAAGAGAGAGAGAGAGAGAGAGAGAAGAGAAGAGAGGACAGAAAGAAAGATAGAGATTTGTGTTACTGCCAGGTAAATTCTTTCTTTCGCCAGTCCCAGCACAATTTCCGGAGATAAAGTGCTAAGATGGACTATATATATTTTTCATTGCACAATGTGAAACCAGTTATTTGTATTGCTATGATTTTTTAAAATTATTTTTGTTGTAAACAAGTAACATAAATAAAATGTTTTCAAAGTCAATTCCTACTTAGGTCAACAGAGAAAACTTTTACTGTATTTTAACTACTTTTTATTAAGTAATTACAATTAGGGATGGGCCGATTCCGATTCTCGATTCCAGGAATCGTCGATTCTAGGTGGTATCGAGGAGTCGTCGATACTCGATTCTTCATCATAAAAGTGTCGATTCCGATTCCTATTTTGTTAACTATTATAATATGCGTGTGGAGTAATTTATTACCAAACAAAATTTATTACCAAAATTTATTATATTTGTGTGGAAAATTAATTAATTACCAACTATGTCTTATTTATGTATCAGTTGATTTGAATGAATTAAATGATTATAGTAAACGAAAATATTATTATTTATGAAGCAACAGCAATCAAGATCGTAACCATTTCTGGTCATTTGACATCGCTCGTCTCTCTCTCTCTCTCTCTCTCTCTCTCTCTCTCTCTCACTAAATGTCAGAACAAAACACAAAAAAGTACAGTAAAAACTCGATTAACCGTCACCGTCGGAACCGTGGCCATGACGGTTGAGCGAATAGATGGATAACAGAAACACTGTATTATTCCTCCGAAACTTAACCTTAATAAATTATATTATAGACAGATATCACTCTCACGGTTGAAGGTTTTGTGTAGCCTATTACATTAAAACAGAACTTTTAAAAGGTTTTGCCATTTAACTTGAAAGAATCGAGAATCGACTAAAGAGTCGAGAATCGAAAGGAAAATTTTAGAATCGGAATCGGAATCGGAAACGAAAATTTTAGGAATCGGCCCATCCCTAATTACAATTATTATAAATAAAGTAACACGACTAATGCGTTTAAGCAGCTGTTCTGCCACATAACCTACATCATAAAATTAGTTGTTTTAGCAATCATACGTTATCACTTACTTTAAGCCAAATGGAATGAAATAACTATATTGCATATCTTGCTCCTTTTTCTAAAAGCTTTTCTCCCAGATAAAACTAAAATTAAAGAATACACACATGAGAATAGTTGTAGTGATAACGGCAGAAATGGATGTTTTGTTCTTTATCTAAATATACTTATAGTGGTGTGCTTAGCTAGTAAATGTTACAGAAGGGTTTCACAATGCGATACATAGTTAAAAACATTTTCGGCAAAGTGATACAGATATTAATATATCAAAAACAATAACAGGGAATGATTATAGAAAAACAATAACAGGGAATGATTATGAAAAACAATAATAGACGGAGAAAACCTAGAAATGCAGAGTTCATTTTTAGAATTCATGGTTGAAATGTAATGTAAAAGAATCTGGATAAAACATTTTGTAATGGACCTCCAGTTTGAAATAAACATTTTCTTTAAAACTCTGATATTCAAGTTATTTAACATTTTCACGTGTAAATAAAATATAATGATAAAAAAATGTAGCTAATTTAGTAAGGAGAAAAGAAAAAATAGGGGAAGGTGCGGCAAACGTAGCTTTTTTACCTGGAATAATATGCTACGGCACGTTTACTTGTATATAGTCCTATTATATACCAACGACCGGTTAAAAACCAAGCACAAATATTCATATATAAACACATCGGGTGAGTGTTAATTTGTAAATATGTACTTTTCACATTGAAAACAAGTGCTTTATCAGTAACGCTATAAATAAAATCAATGTAATATTTGAAAAATTTAATGTATTTGGATATATTTTTATAGACAGAAATAAACATTAAACAATATTGCACCAATAAAAATATTGAAAACTGTTCTTTAAACTGTCGATATTTCAATTATTGTATCGATAATGCTGTAATAAAGATATGATATTCTTTCGTCGTTTCTTGATATTTGTCAGCGATAGACATTACAAGACTATCTCTAAAACGTGTGATAACGTCTCCTTTAAAGTCGTATAAACTTTGAACACTAGGCCCCCCCACCCTATAGAAACACCTATGTGCCTCCTTGAATAAAGTCGGATATTAAATTTCAGTTAAAATAAATTTTTAGAACATTTTAAAATTTAAATAATAGATTTTCTTTTTTGTTTCTAAAGAAGTAATTATATGACAGAAATAGAAAGATAGTTTTTTAGGTTATGTGAAAATTTGTTCAGAAATATTTCAGGGTAAAACCCTCCATTAACCGAGAAACAATGGTACTTTTCGAAATTAATAGCTCGTATATGCGTTTATACATTTGATATCTTACAGTTTTTGTAAACAAAAGTACCACAGATAAAAGAGATGTTTTGAAAAAAATCTGCTAGAAAATATCAGCATTAAACTGACAAATTCACGCACAAATTGTTTTATTCAAAGTCAACCAAACTTTCGAAATTTAGTCGTTAATATATTTATTACATTTTAAAATTGGCTCACCAACAATAATTTTTATAAACAAAAGTTCCACAAACATAAGAATTTTGATAAAAATCTGGTAGAAAATAAAAACAATAAACTGACAAACCTGGCACAAGTTGTTTTTAAAAAACATCCCGCTAAAGACATTATAACTGCATTAAGGATTCAAAGAGCTGTGTTAGGAGAACGAAATACTGCAAAAATGTATTTAATTTAGAAACTCCAGAGAGTGTCATTAGGAACCTAATGGCAGGGGACAAATTGATGTGGAATTAGAGGGACGAATTGAGTCGATAAGTTTAATGTACCTCAGAGAGGGTTCCGTTATAATTTATATTTATCCAGGAAATGGTCCTGGCTTAGGATCTTTAATCGAGTTTAGCTGTTCGATTGTTTGCACTTTATTAGAAAGTACATTGTACAAACATTTACTTTTCTCCTATAGAATTTTCCAAGTTTACAAGTTGAATAAAAAAGGTATTCTTAGATATTTTGACAGAGTTTAAACGTTTAAGTTTTGCCGAGTTTAGGCCTAATTTATTATTTCCTATTTAGAAAAAGGACAAATATTAAAGTACCTTCATTTTGAGAAACGTTTAACGTGATTTTGAAATACCTTTATGGCTTATAGTACATCAAAATTAGGTACCAATTCACACATTTATCATTATTTAATTGCAATTAGATTCATTATACCTTGAGTAATTAGTAATCCGTTTTTTTTATTAGTAAGTACTTAACGACTTGATAGTGTGATTTTTCATTCCTTTCTGCTGACATTCCTTTAAATATTTCGCACTTTAACTGTTGTTGGTTTCACCTCGTCAATGCTAGATGAGATTCTAGTGAAACGTCGGAACTGCAATTTTTTGCACTGCAGAATGAACGGATGCACTTTGGATAGTAACTATTCATCATATTTTTCCATCCGTGAAGGAATACGTATCAACATACACACACACACACACACACACACACACACACACACACACACACACACACACACACACACACACACACACACACACACATATATATATATATATATATATATATATATATATATATATATATATAGAGAGAGAGAGAGAGAGAGAGAGAGAGAAAGAGAGAGAGGGAGAAGGAGTGATAGAAAGAGAGAGAGAAATGATAAATAGCATGCAAATTAAAAGATATACAGTGAATCATTCATATAAGAAAACTTGGGACTCATTCGTTATTCATTCTACCCCCTGGGACTCATGGTTAAATAATTTTGAGTTGTAAATCATAAATGTAGTATGTAATTATTTAGTATTATGTATTAGTAATTTTGTATTTATATAAATCATTTCCATAATCAATATTTAAAATCAATATAATAAGAATTAAATATATACTTTTATCTAACGTTAATAAAAAAAGGGTTTAGCTTCTTATAATTTCTAATAACAATCTTTAGTTGAATATTTTCTTAGTCAATGCACTTTTAAATATTTATATAAGTTTATTAATTACATTTTCGTGCAAGTTTTTACTTCTGTAGGACAGTTTTCACTACAGAAAACTAATGTAGATTCTAGTATTTCACTTGTAATTATAGCCTACGTTCAGCAGCTAATTTCAAAATTCAAAGTTCTAGGTTTTCAATAACTTTCTCCTAAGTAGATATATTGTTTTACGGAAATTTAATAACATAAAGAAGAGATTTTCTTCGGGTGCAGTAAATTGTTGCGAATTATCGTGAGGTTAGTTTTCAAATTGTGTTGAGGATATCTGTAATGGCCTTGATTCAGAAACTCTCCTTAGTTATGTGAAATCTAAAACGTTGCTAAGGATG
>JBAIZL010000001.1:114955349-114990349 GCA_036971475.1 Prosapia bicincta | reverse complement strand
AGAGATATCTCTCAGAGCATGGTTTCTCGTTGCCGACCCCTGTGTCTACCCCATTTCATGCCACTATTATGTTCACATTAATATTGCTATATTTTTTACTTTTAACAAAACATAAAGAGACGAGAAATACCGTTTTTATCTTAACGTAAATAAAATTCTTTATTGTTATTTAAAAGACCGTATTGTTTATTATATAGCATTACCCTCTTTTTTATTAAAGCTCCTAATTTTTACACTATTGACTGATAAGCAAAGATTATTAACCTGGCTCCATAAGTTAAGATCCGGCATCAAGCCTGGGGATAACTGAGGGTCTCACGGTCAAGAATTCGTACGCTCCGAATAAAAGGATATTTTATCAGTCGATTATCTTGTCAGTCATGCATAGCTTTTATTGCTGTTTGGAGAACAAATATTTTACATCGTTTTTGGATGTGATTTTGTCTGTATTTGGGTACCGTTATTGTCATGAATCATTAACCATTGTTAATTTCCAAAAGGACCCATTTTGTGAAAAACGAGGAAAAAATCAGGAAAAAATAACAGTTTTTAAGAGACCGCATGTATACAACATATGTTAATAGAACTCAATCATATACAATACTGTATAAATATTTAATCTTCAGAAAATAATGAATGAAACATATTATATAACAGTAAAAATGAGAGGAAACTGTGTAAAACGTTTTTGATAAAACGAACTGATGTGGTAATGGCAGGTCTAATTTTTATTGTTGTTTAATTCCAAAAGTACTTCAGGTTATTAAAACAACTTCTAATAAAACAATAATTGGAGTTATGTCACAAGATAATGAGCGATATCTCTCTAATTTGTGGGAATGAGTCATACCGAGCCAAATCTTGACATTATCTAGTTGTTGTGGCTTTATCGAAGTGTCGGAACTCTCTTGATCAGCTGATAATCTCTTGTCAGGCTCTGCTGGATGAGTAATGTTCGCGATAAGATTTGCTTTATACACATGACATGAAACGTGAAGCCCTTTGTTCTTTAATCGGTAGATAAGCAAACTATGATCATCATTAATTAGCAACATAAATGATAAAGTAGACAAATTAAATGAAACAATATTGCCACTTGTGAAATCGGCGCAGGACATGTGACCATTTCAATTTAAAAAAATCTACTTATAACGAACAACTGACGAATACACATTTTGTAATAAAGTACTAACTTTGGTTTAACTTTCTACTTCCAAGAGGATTAAATCTAAACTTGAACAACTTTATTGAAAGTTAGTTTGCTTGGTAAGCCAATTGAAAATTACAAAGTGATAAGCTTGTCGTACAAACTAACTTTAAAACTAACACTTAAAAAAATTGAAGAAAGTACAAACAAAACACCCAACTTTGAATTTGAAATTTTGAATATATTATTACATAAATACTTTCATACTAAAAAAATATGTTTTTCTGATATTTTATTTTATGTTTTAAGCTGTTTATACAAAAAATATAGAAAATAAGGATTTGTAAATACTTTTTGTAAAAAAATTATTTACCCTTTCCCCCAAAACCGATAACGTTACTTAAGCTATCGAATTGCTAAATATAAATCTTTTGGTATCCGTACCAATAGGTTGCTTCCTCCAGGTAAAAAAAAAAAATATATCCTATGTTACTAAAAAATACATCCAAGCAAGAAAATGTGGTTTCAACCAGAAGTAGTTGTAAATGTTTGAAAAATAATTACACAATTTCAATTGACATTATTGTCAATGTTCCTTACTAAACAGAAAACAGTGAACATAAAATTAAAAATAGCTATAATACAGTACACCAACAAATTATTCAGTCCAGATAGGTTAGTTTGGAAATACATTCTTTGCAACTCAACATAGATACGTAATTGACAAGCCCGGGGCAATGGAAAGCAATTCTTTCATATCAACTGTTTAGGAGGGCTAAATTAGGAAATGTTTTTTTTAAACAAACCCATCATAATTGGATACTTTACAAAGTAGCTATTTTGTAATACAGCTATAACGCAGTACTCTATACGTAACAATCAATACAGAACATTAAATTCACTGGATGTAAGTAGTGTGTACACTTACTACATGTATATGAGCTTTCCATAAACATGAAGAAAACACCCTCGCACAGGGCTTTAAGAAGCCGGAAGGGTGAGAATCTTATGATATTCTCAGATACTCCATTGTGTTAACATAACTGAAGTGTTTAAAGCGAGTCATATGAATTCTATTAGTGTACATTGTTATTTTTTAGGAATATTCTTGAATTCTTTCACTTAGAATAGGAGAAGTTGAAACGTTCATTTTCATGTTGTATTTAGTCCAAATCGGTGTTGGTCTGTCCGTACAGTTATATGAAACTTTTAACCATGTACAGAGAATTGAAAACATGAAAAATGTGGAAAATTATAAACGGCAACAATTGATCATGTCTGTAGTGTTTTATGATCTTTGAAAAATTTGTTCGTAAATTCTAGCGGCAAACTGGAAAATATTGCGTTAGAACTGACAACGTCACTGAAGATGTAGATCATAGGTTAAGTTCATAGATACATTAAAACACAGATTGAACCCATTGTTTCAACGAATGCGGCTCAACTTTGTTCTGTGTGAAGTATTCGCTTACTTCGACGTATGCAAAGTCGCATGAAGTTAGACTGAGATAGAAGCTCGTGGTGCAAGCTAAGTAACATCAGATATGGCAGAATGGTTGGAGGATGAGTAGACCACCTCAACTTGTTTTTCTCGAAAGCCTTTCTAGATGAGCTGAGTAAAGATGATTTTTAAGTATATATTTTTTAAAATTAAATTCAGTGGTAATGTTTAGAAAATCGTGTAATGCCCGACTACAACAACCAAGAGAAAATCAGCTGTTCAGCAATTTCCTAACGGTAGTGAAAGAATCATAAACATTATGATTTGTTAATAAACCTATTCTGTAGCTAGATTACATTTTTTTACATCTTCCTATTGTTTCACCAATACTCGAGGTATTCATGGAAACGAAAACACATTTCAATATTTGTCTGCAGCGAACATAAAGTAAAAAGTAAAATTCTTTCCATTACCTAAAATAAAATAAAATATAAAAATAAAAAAAAATAAAACGATAAAAAAATATAAAGTCAAATACAAACCACTACAAATAAAATATTAAATAAAAATACATAATAAAACCCTTAAAATGTGACTGATGAATAAGTTTCTTTGAATTCGTACTTATTACGTGGTTTATGTCTTGTATTGCAGTTTATTGTAATTGACATTTATACAATAAATTGCATGGATGATGTTTAACTCTCCATTAGCAAATAACCCTATACAATAAATATGTAGCTGATTATAACACGAAATTTATTTTCATAATTTCCTTAAACCTGTCCTTGAATTTGATTTTTTTAAACACATATTTTATATATTGTGTTAACAAGCAAGATTTGAAATTTAGAAAACGAAATACAAAACTTGTCTGGATAGTATGAATTTCTTTTTATCTTTGCCCTTCCCATTTTACAAAATAGGACTTTTCATTATTTATTTTTAAAATTCTGGAGCCACGCAAACTTAATAATAATAAAATTTGTAGAAAAGAAAAATGCTCATTTTACAATTACCTATGTGTTTTTGTGCTACAGTGCTCTCAATCGTAACTTACGGATGCTGTAAGATTGTAGTGGAAGAGAAAAAGAAGGAAATGGTATTTGACGAGATCAAGAACTCAGAAGGTAGAAGAAATAAGTAGATTATTAAATTACTACATAAGTAGATTATCGGGTATGTGTGCGGTTATGTGTGCGGGTATGTGTGCGGTGTATGTGTGCGGGTATGTGTGCGGGTATGTGTGCGGGTATGTGCGGGAGTATGTGCGCGGGTATGTGCGCGGGTATGTGTGCGGGTATGTGTGCGATGTATATGAGCGGGTACGAGTGCGGGTATGTGTGCAGGTATGTGTGCGGGTATGTGTGCTGTATGTGTGCGGGTATGTGTGCGGGTATGTTTGTGGGTATGTGTGCGGGTATGTGTGCGGGTATGTGTGCGTGTATGCTTGTGGGTATGTGTGCGGGTATAAGTGCGGTGTAAGTGTGCGGTGTATGTGTGCGGGTATGTTTGCGGGTATGTGTGCGGGTATGTGTGCGAGTATGTGTGCGGGTATGTGTGATGTATGTGTGCGGGTACGTGTGCGGGTAGTGCGGGTATGTGTGCGGGTATGTGTGATGTATGTGTGCGGGTATGTGTGCGGGTACGTGTGCGGGTATGTGTGCGGGTACGTGTGCGGGTATGTGTGATGTATGTGTGCGGGTATGTGTGCGGGTATGTTTGTGAGTATGTGTGCGGGTATGTGTGCGGGTATATGTGCGGTGTAAGTGTGCGGTGTATGTGTGCGGGTATGTGTGCGAGTATGTGTGCGGGTACGTGTGCGGGTACGTGTGCGGGTATGTGTGATGTATGTGTGCGGGTATGTGTGCGGGTACGTGTGCGGGTATGTGTGCGGGTACGTGTGCGGGCATGTGTGATGTATGTGTGCGGGTACGTGTGCGGGTATGTGTGCGGTGTATGTGTGCGGGTATGTGTGCGGGTATGTGTGATGTATGTGTGCGGGGGTATGTGTGCGAGTATGTGTGCGGGTCGTGTGCGGGTACGTGTGCGGGTATGTCTGATGTATGTGTGCGGGTATGTGTGCGGGTATGTTTGTGGGTATGTGTGCGGGTATATGTGCGATGTAAATGTGCGATGTATGTGTGCGGGTATGTGTGCGGTGTTAGTGTGCGATGTATGTGTGCGGTGTAAATGTACGTTGTATGTGTGCGGGTATGTGTGCGGTGTAAATGTCCGGTGTATGTGTGCGGCTATGTGAGCGGGTATGTGTGCGATGTAAATGTGCGATGTATGTGTGCGGGTATGTGTGCGGTGTTAGTGTGCGATGTATGTGTGCGGTGTAAATGTACGTTGTATGTGTGCGGGTATGTGTGCGGTGTAAATCTGCGATGTATGTGTACGGGTATGTGTGCGGTGTAAATGTGCGATGTACGTGTGCGGGTATACGTGCGGGTATGTGTGCGTGTATGTGTACGGTGTAAATGTGCGATGTATGTGTGCGGGTATGTGTGCGGTGTAAATGTGCGATGTATGTGTGCGGGTATATGTGCGGGTATGTGTTCGGTGTAAATGTGTGATCTATGTGTGCGGGTATGTGTGCAGTGTAAATGTGCGATGTATGTGTGCGGGATGTGTGCGGGATGTGTGCGGTTTATGTGTGCGATGTATGTGTGCGGGTATGTGTGCGGAGTAAATGTGCGATGTATGTGTGCGGTGTAAATGTGCGGGTATGTGTGTGGGTATGTGTGCGGTGTAAATGTGCGGGTATGTGTGCGGTGTAAATATGCGATGTATGTGTGCGGTGTAAATGTGTGATGTATGTGTGCGGTGTAAATGTGCGATGTATGTGTGCGGGTATGTGTGCGGTGTAAATGTGCGATGTATGTGTGCGGGTATGTGTGCGGTGTAAATGTGCGATGTATGTGTGCGGGTATGTGTGCGGTGTAAATGTGCGATGTATGTGTGCGGGTATGTGTGCGGTGTAAATGTGCGATGTATGTGTGCGGGTATGTGTGCGGTGTAAATGTGCGATGTATATGTGCGGGTATGTGTGCGGGATGTGTGCGGTGTATGTGTGCGGGTATGTGTGCGGTGTAAAAGTGCGAAGTATGTGTGCGGGTATGTGTGCGGTGTAAATGTGCGATGTATGTGTGCGGGTCTGTGTGCGGTGTAAATGTGCGATGTATGTGTGCGGGTATGTGTGCGGTGTAAATGTGCGATGTATGTGTGCGGGTATGTGTGCGGAGTAAATGTGCGATGTATGTGTGCGGGTATGTGTGCGGTGTACATGTGCGATGTATGTGTGCGGGTATGTGTGCGGGATGTGTGCGGTGTATGTGTGCGATGTATGTGTGCGGGTAATTGTGCGGTGTAACTGTGCGATGTATGTCCGCGGGTATGTGTGCGGTGTAAATGTGCGATGTATGTCCGTGGGTATGTGTTCGGTGTAAATGTAAGATGTATGTGTGCGGGATGTGTGCGGGTTGGGTGCGGTGTATGTGTACGGTGTATTTGTGTGACGTGTGTGTGAGAAGTACGTATGGTATGTGTTTGCAGTGTATGTGCGCGGGTATGTGTGTGCTGTATGTGTGCGGTGTAAATGTGCGATGTATGTGTGCGGGTATGTGTGCGGTGTAAATGTGCGATGTATGTGTGCGGGTATGTGTGCGGTGTAAATGTGCGATGTATGTGTGCGGGTTGTGTGCGGTGTAAATGTGCGATGTATGTGTGCGGGTATGTGTGCGGGATGTGTGCGGTGTATGTGTGCGGGTATGTGTGCGGTGTAAAAGTGCGAAGTATGTGTGCGGGTATGTGTGCGGTGTAAATGTGCGATGTATGTGTGCGGGTATGTGTGCGGTGTAAATGTGCGATGTATGTGTGCGGGTATGTGTGCGGTGTAAATGTGCGTTGTATGTGTGCGAGTATGTGTGCGGTGTAAATGTGCGATGTATGTGTGCGGGTATGTGTGCGGTGTAAATGTGCGTTGTATGTGTGCGGGTATGTGTGCGGTGCAAATGTGCGATGTATGTGTGCGGTGTAAATGTGCGATGTATGTGTGCGGGTATGTGTGCGGTGTAAATGTGCGATGTATGTGTGCGGGTATGTGTGCGGTGTAAATGTGCGATGTATGTGTGCGGGTATGTGTGCGGTGTAAATGTGCGATGTATGTGTGAGGGTATGTGTGCGGTGTAAATGTGCGGTGTAAATGTGCGATGTATGTGTGCGGGTATGTGTGCGGGATGTGTGCGGTGTATGTGTGCGGGTATGTGTGCGGTGTAAAAGTGCGAAGTATGTGTGCGGGTATGTGTGCGGTGTAAATGTGCGATGTATGTCTGCGGGTATGTGTGCGGGTATGTGTGCGGTGTAAATGTGCGATGTATGTGTGCGGGTATGTGTGCGGTGTAAATGTGCGTTGTATGTGTGCGGGTATGTGTGCGGTGTAAATGTGCGATGTATGTGTGCGGGTATGTGTGTGGTGTAAATGTGCGTTGTTTGTGTGCGGGTATGTGTGCGGTGTAAATGTGCGATGTATGTGTGCGGGTATGTGTGCGGGATGTGTGCGGTGTATGTGTGCGGGTATGTGTGCGGTGTAAAAGTGCGAAAGATGTGTGCGGTGTAAATGTGCGATGTATGTGTGCGGGTATGTGTGCGGTGTAAATGTGCGATGTATGTGTGTGAGTTGTGTGCGGTGTAAATGTGTGATGTATGTGTGCGGAATGTGTGCGGGATGTGTGCAGGATGTGTGCGGGATGTGTGCGGTGTAAATGTGCGATGTATGTGTGCGGGTATGTGTGCGGTGTAACTGTGCGATGTATGTCCGCAGGTATGTGTGCGGTGTAAATGTGCGATGTATGTCCGCGGGTATGTGTACGGTGTAAATGTGCGATGTATGTGCGCGGGTATGTGTGTGCTGTATGTTTGCGGTGTATGTTTGCGGTGTATGTTTGCGGTGTATGTGTACGGGTATGTGTGCGGTGTAACTGTGCGATGTATGTCCGCGGGTATGTGTGCGGTGTAAATGTGCGATGTATGTCCGCGGGTAAGTGTGCGGTGTAAATGTGCGATGTATGTGTGCGGGTAATTGTGCGGTATAACTGTGCGATTTATGTCCGCGGGTATGTGTGCGGTGTAAATGTGCGATGTATGTCCGTGGGTATGTGTACGGTGTAAATGTGCGATGTATGTGCGCGGGTATGTGTATGCTGTATGTTTGCGGTGTATGTTTGCGGTGTATGTGTACGGGTATGTGTGCGGTGTAACTGTGCGATGTATGTCCGCGGGTATGTGTGCAGTGTAAATGTGCGATGTATGTCCGCGGGTAAGTGTGCGGTGTAAATGTGCGATGTATGTGTGCGGGTAATTGTGCGGTGTAACTGTGCGATGTATGTCCGCGGGTATGTGTGCGGTGTAAATGTGCGATGTATGTCCGTGGGTATGTGTTCGGTGTAAATGTAAGATGTATGTGTGCGGGATGTGTGCGGGTTGTGTGCGGTGTATGTGTACGGTGTATTTGTGTGACGTGTGTGTGAGAAGTACGTATGGTATGTGTTTGCAGTGTATGTGCGCGGGTATGTGTGTGCTGTATGTGTGCGGTGTATGTTTTCGGTGTATGGTTGTGCGTTTGTATGCTGTATGTGTGCAATGTATGTTTGCGGTGTGTGTTTGCGGGGTATGTCTGGGGGTATGTGTGCGGTGTATGTTTGCGGTATTTGTTTCCAGTGTATGTTTGCGGTGTATGTGTAAGCTGTATGTGTGCGGTGTACGTTTGCGGTGTATTTGTACGGTGTATGTTTGCGGTGTATATTTGCGGTGTATATTTGCGGTGTACGTCTGCAGGCAAACATCTGTGTGTGCTGTATGTGTGTGGTGTATGTACGGTGTATGTTTGCGGAGTATGTTTGCGAGTATGAGTGCGCTTTATCTGTGCGGTGTTTGTTTGCCATGTATGTGTACGGTGTATGTGTGCAAAGTATGTGTTGTGGGTATATTTTCGGTGTATATGTGAGGTGTATGTGTGTAGCGTGTGAATGTGTGCGGTTCATGTTTGAGGGTATGTGTGTGCTGTAGGTGTGCGGTGTATGTTTGCGGGGATGTGTGCGCTGTATGTGTGCGGAATTTGTTTGTGGTGTATGTTTGCGGTGTATGTGTGCGGTGTATGTGTTGGGGGTGTGCGGTGTATGTTTGCGGTGTATGTGTGTGGTGTATGTGCACGGTGTAAGTGTTTATGTGCGATGTATGTGTTGGGGGTGTGCGGTGTATGTTTGCGGTGTATGTTTGCGGTGTATGTGTGCGGTGTATGTTTGTGGTGTATTTTTGCGGTGTATGTGTGCGGTGTATGTGCACGGTGTATGTGTTTGTGTGCGATGTATGCGTTGATGGTGTGCGGTGTATGTTTGCGGTGTATGTGTTTGTGTGCGATGTATGTGTTGGGGGTATGCAGTGTATGTTTGCAGTATGCGTGTGGTGTAAGTGTAGGGTGTATGTTTGCAGAGTATGTTTGCGATGTAAGTTTACAGGCATGTATGCGGGTATGTGTGCGGGAATGTGTGCGGTGTATGTGTGCGGGGATGTGTGCGCTGTATGTGTGCGGAATTTGTTTGTGGTGTATGTTTGCGGTGTATATTTGCGGTGTATGTGTGCGGTGTATGTGTTGGGGGTGTGCGGTGTATGTTTGCGGTGTATGTGTGTGGTGTATGTGCACGGTGTTATTGTTTGCGTGCGATGTATGTGTTGGGGTGTGCGGTGTATGTTTGCAGTATGCGTGTGGTGTAAGTGTAGGTAATGTATGTTTGCAGGTATGTGTTGAATGTATGTGTGCGGTGTATGCCTAAATGTATATCTGCGGGTATGTGTACGGTGTATGTTTGTGGTGTATTTGCACGGTAAATGTGAGCGTTGAATGTTTGCGGGTATGTATAAGCTGTATGTGTGCGGTGTATGTATATGGGTATGTGAGCGCTGTATGTGTGCGGTCTATGTGTGTAGTGGGTATGTGTAGTGTTTTTCTGTGTGTGGTTTCTGTATTGTGTGGTGTAAGTCTGAGGTGTATGTTTTACGGTGTATGTATGTGGTGTATGTGTGACGTGTAAGTGTGCGATGTATGTTTGCCGTATGTGTGCGGTGTAAGTGTATGTTTGCGGAAATGTGCGCGCTATGTGTGTGCGGTGTAAGTGTGCGGTGTATGTTTGCATTGTATGTTTGCGACGTATGTTTGCAGTGTTTGTGTGCGGTGTATGTTTACAATATGCGTGCGGTGTAAGTGTGCGGTGTATGTTTGCCATGTATGTTCGCGGTTATGTGTGCGGTGTTTGTTTGAGGCGTATATGTGAGGTGTATGTGGGAGGTGTGTGTATGTGTGTGGTGAATGTTTACGGTGTATTTTTGGGGTGTGTGATTGCGGTGGTGTGCGGCGTATAACTGAGTTATATGTGTGTGAGGTGTAAGTGTGTGTGTGTGTGTGTGTGTGTGTGTGTGTGTGTGTGTGTGTGTGTGTGTGTGTGTGTGTGTGTGTGTGTGTGCGTGTGTGTGTGTGTGTGTTTGTGTGTGTGTGATGTATGTTTGCAGTGTATGTTTGCCGGTAAGTGAACGCTGTATGTGTGCGGTCTAAGGAGGGGGTATGTGTTTGTTGCGGTGTATGTGTGCGGTGTATGTTTGCAGTATGCGTGCTGTGGATGTGTGCGGTGTATGTTTGTAGAGTATATTTGCGATGTATGTTTGCAGGTTTGTGTGCGATCTGTGTGTACAGTGTATGTTTGCGGGTATGTGTACGGTGTATATGCGTGGTGTATGGGTGCGGTGTTTGTGTGTGGCGTATATGTGAGGTGTATGTGTATTAGGTGTGTGTGTGATGTATGTGTGGTGTATGTGGACGGTGTATGTGTGTGGCGTATAGGTATGGTGTGTGTATGTTGTGTATGAGTGAGGTGTATGTGTACAGTATATGTTTGTGGTGTATATGTATAGTGGATGTGAGCGTTGTATGTTTCAGGGTATGTATACGCTGTAAATACGTGGTGGTGTAAATACGTGTGTAGTGTATGTTGCGAAGTGTATGTTTGCGGGTATTTGTGTGCCGTATGTGTGCGGTATATGTTTAACTTATGTGCGCTGTATGTGTGGTATATTTTTGTGTTAGTGCGCTGTATATGAACGATGTATTTGTAGAGAGTGTGTGCGGTGTGTGTGCGATGTATATATATATATATATATATATATATATATATATATATATATATATATATATATATATATATATATATACATGTGTGTGTGGTGTGTGTTTGAGGTGTATGTGTGCGGTATATTTTCGCGAGTATGTGTGGGGTGTATGTGGTGAGTATATTTGCGGTCTATGTGTGCGTGTATGTGTACGGTGAGGGTTTCGGTGTATGTTTGCGGGTATGAGTTAAGTGCATGTGTGTTGTGTAGATGTGAGGTGTATGTGTATGTCGTATATCTGAGGTGAATGTGTGTGTGTGTGTGTGTGGTATGAATATGTGTGTGGTGTGTGTTTGAGGTGTATGTGTGCGGTATATTTTCGCGAGTATGTGTTGGGTGTATGTGGTGAGTATATTTGCGGTCTATGTTTGCGTGTATGTGTACGGTGAAGGTTTCGGTGTATGTTTGCGGGTATGAGTTAAGTGCATGTTTGTATGACGATGTGAGGTGTATGTGTATGTCGTATATCTGAGGTGAATGTGTGTGTGGTGTAAGTGTTCAGTGTGTTTGCAGTATGTGCGCGGTGTATGTTTGCATTATGTGTACGGTGTCAGTGTGCTGTGCATGTTTGCGATGTATTTTTCCAAGTATCTATGCGGTGTATGTTTGCGAGTCTGTGTGTACTATTTGTGTGCGGTGTACGTGTACGATGTATGTATGCGGGTATGTGTGCGGTGTATGTTTGCAATGTATATTTGCAGGTATGTGTGCGGTGTATGTTTGCAATGTATATTTGCAGGTATGTGTGCGGTGAATGTTTGCAAGATTGTGTGTACTTTATGTGTACAGTGTATGTTTGCGGTGTATATTTGTGGTGTATGTTTGAGGGTATTTGTGTCATGTATGTAATGCGGGTATGTATGCGGTATATGTGTGCGTTGTATATGTGGTGTGTTTGATATGTATGTGAAAATATGTAGTGTGGTTTTGCGGTGTATGTTTGCGGGTATGTGTGTGCTGTATGTGTGCGATGTATGTTTGCAGGTATGTGTGCGGTGTATGTATTTGTCGTATGTTTGCGGTGTATGTGTGCGATGTATGTTTACGGTGCATGGGGGTATGTGTGCGATGTATGTGTTGCAGGTTTGTGTGCGGTGTATATTTGAAGTGTATATATGTGTGAAATGTATATGTGTTATGATTATTGTGTTGTGTGTGTTTGGGCTGTATGTGTGCGGTATATTTTCGCGAGTATGTGTTGTGTATATTTGCGGTCTATGTTTGCTTGTATTTGTACGGTGTATGTGTGCGATGAAGGTTTGCGGTGTATGTTTGTGGATATGAGTGAAGTGCATGTGTGTAGTGTAGATGTGAGGTGTATGTGGGTAGTGTTTTATTTGTGTGGTGTGTGTATGTGTGAAGTGTATGTTCGCAGTATCTGTGCGGTGTATGTTTGCAGTGTATGTTTGCGATGTCTGCAGATATGTGTGCGTTGTGTGTGCGTGTATGTTTGCGATGTATGTTTGCAGATATGTGTGCGGTATATGTGTGCGGTGTATGTGTGCGGTGTATGTGTACGTTGTATGATGCGGTGGTGTTTGCGGGTATGTGTACAGTGTATGTGTGTGTTGTATGTGTTCGGTGTATGTTTGCGGAGTATGTTTACGGGTGTGTGTACGGTGTATGTTTGTGTTGTATGTGTTCGGTGTATGTTTGCGGAGTATGTTTACGGGTGTGTGTACGGTGTATGTTTGCGGAGTATGTTTGCGGGTATGTGTACAGTGTATGTTTGCGCTGTATGTGTGCGGTATATGTTTGCGCTGTATGTGTTCGGTGTATGTTTGCGGAGTATGTTTGCGGGTGTGTGTGCGATGTATGTTTGTGTTGTATGTGTTCGGTGTATGTTTGCAGAGTATGTTTGCGGGTGTGTGTGCGGTGTATGTGTACGGTGTATGTGTGTGTTGTATGTGTTCGATGTATGTTTGCGGAGTATGTTTACGGGTGTGTGTACGGTGTATGTTTGCGGAGTATGTTTGCGGGTATGTGTACAGTGTATGTTTGCGCTGTATGTGTGCGGTATATGTTTGCGCTGTATGTGTTCGGTGTATGTTTGCGGAGTATGTTTGCGGGTGTGTGTGCGATGTATGTTTGTGTTGTATGTGTTCGGTGTATGTTTGCGGAGTATGTTTGCGGGTGTGTGTGCGGTGTATGTGTACGGTGTATGTGTGTGTTGTATGTGTTCGGTGTATGTTTGCAGAGTATGTTTGCGGGTGTGTGTACGGTGTATGTTTGCGGAGTATGTTTGCGGGTATGTGTACAGTGTATGTTTGCGCTGTATGTGTGCGGTATATGTTTGCGCTGTATGTGTTCGGTGTATGTTTGCGGAGTATGTTTGCGGGTGTGTGTGCGATGTATGTTTGTGTTGTATGTGTTCGGTGTATGTTTGCGGAGTATGTTTGCGGGTGTGTGTGCGGTGTATGTGTACGGTGTATGTGTGTGTTGTATGTGTTCGGTGTATGTTTGCAGAGTATGTTTGCGGGTGTGTGTACGGTGTATGTTTGTGGAGTATGTTTGCGGGTATGTGTGCGGTGTATGTTTGTGTTGTACGTGTTCGGTGTATGTTTGCGGAGTATGTTTGCGGAGTATGTTTGCGGGTGTGTGTACGGTGTATGTTTGTGGAGTATGTGTTCGGTGTATGTTTGCGGAGTATTTGCGGGTGTGTGTACGGTGTATGTTTGTGGTGTATGTGTGCAGTGTATGTCTGTGGCGTATATGTGAGGTGTATGTATGTGAGGCGTATGTTGTGTGTATGAGTGTGTTTGATGTGTAGGGTGTATGTGTGTGGTGTGTGCATGTGTGTGGTGTATTGTTAATGGGTGTGTGTAGGGAAAATTACTTCTTCCAATAACTTAAAATAATAAGATGAAAAAATAGACTATAATAAAATATAAAATAATAAAAAAACCTCTAAAAACTAAATGACGAAGTTTGGAAAATTTCTTAGAATTGGTATTACTACAAGATTTATGTATTGTTTTGCATTTTGTTTAAATTCGTTTTTATACAATTGCTTGTTGGCATGTTGCTTTGCCCTACCTGAACAATTAGGCATGTATAACTTATAAGTAGTTTATTTTAACTCGAAATTTATTTTCATATTTTCCTTAAGAAAACTTGAATTTGATTTTTTAGGAATATAATTTAGATATTGTATTAAACAAGCAAGCTTAGAAATTTTGAAAACAAAATACAAAACTCTTCCATATGAGTATGAACCTTTTCTTATCTCTCCCCTTGTCATTTATCAAAATAACACTTTTCATTTTTATGTTTAGAATTACCTCACGAAACAGTATTTATAAACATATTGTAAGGTATATAAACAGAACAATGACAAATCTTATTTTCTAAAATGACGAGGGCAAAGATAAACAGAAATTCATACTTATTACGAGGATTTTTAAATTTCGTTTCTTAAATTTCAAATTTTGCTTGTTAATTCAATATGTAAAATGTATTTTTCAAAGGTTTTTTGAAAGAAAATAAGAAAAAAAACTTCGATATTGATTAAGCTACATATAAGCTGTATGCGGGTAGTTGTTAAGGGAGCGTTAAACAACATCCATACAATTCATTGTATAAATTCCTATTAAAATAAACTGTAAATCAAGACATATTTCATTTTCTGCGTAGAATGTGTAGAAAAACTTAAAACAAAATTAATATGATATTTAATCTAACTATATTTTCAAGGAAAACTGATTTTATCTAAATGAATCCTACAGATATAGCTGTAGAACATTAAAGTCCGCCAAATACTGTATGTACTTCATGCAACCATCCAAAACAACTAGTGTAAGCTGTAAACTTTAGAAGTTGATCTTTTATTTTTATAAAACATACTCTCACGCATACTCGCGCACACACACACACACACACACACACACACACACACACACACACACACACACACACACACACTCGCACACACACACACACACACACACACACACACACACACACACACACACACACACACACACACACACACACACACACACACACACACACACACTCACACACTCGCACACACACACACACACACAAACACACACACACACACACACACACACACACACACACACACTCGCACGCACACACACACACACACACACACACACACACACACACACACACACACACACACACACACACACACACACACACACACACATACACACACACACACACACACACACATATATATATATATATATATATATATATATATATATATATATAAATATATATTGCATGACAAGAGGGTTAGGTTTAGTATATGACTAAATACGCAACTATTATCCCAAATGGCGCACCCAGTTCAGTACAACTGTACTATATTTCTATTACAAACAATATTTATAGTTAGATAGTCACCTGTAGATTTGTTACGTTAAACGTTGAGTGACATAGATTATCACTCGATGAAATATTCAAACAACAATTTTGATATTACAAAGGCCTTTGCTTGACCGTCACAAATGTATATTAAAGTAATTGTGAGTTTTCCTGATATTTTGGATGGAGTAAATAGCTTGGAAACAGTTCCTGAAACAGAAAAACAAACAAATATAGAATTTGTAAATATAGGTAAAGTTAGTTGTTATAAGTAAAGTAGTTCTTGATGTTCAAAAATGTATTTTTATATTTTATAAGTTATTAAATTATTTCTAATTTTACACCAATAAAACTCGTGAATTATATTTTCCACCAATTCATATGCATCGGCTAAGCGTGTTGAGTTTTTTGCACAAAGTATTTTTGATTTTATTGTAGAAAATCTACTTATATAGAAATTTAATGATCTACTTAATTTTTCTACCTTCTGAGTTTCACCAATCACTTTTTTTCTCTTTCGCAACTGTTTTTCAGCACCCGAAGTTTGCGATTGAGAGCTTGTGACACAAAAACCCATCGTAATTGTAAAATAATCCGTTTACGTTTTCTACAATTATTATTACTAAGACTTATTTCAAGTGACTTTAAAGTTTTAAAAATGAAACAATGAAGTCATATTTTGTAAAATGACAAGTGTAAAGACAAACAGAAATGCATACTTATTTTTTGTTCGATGCAGAAAATATTTAAATGTGTTTTCGTTTCCATGATTACTTAGAGTATTGTTGAAACAATGAAGGAAAATATAGAAAAAATGTAATCTAAACAATATTAACATGTCATAATTTTTACGGTTATTTCACGACCGTTAGGAAATTGCTGAACTGCTGATTCCTCAGGATTTGCTCTTGGTTGTTGTAGTCAGCCATTTTACTATTATCTAGACAAATTAAGATATTCATCCTTCGCCCATTCGGCGAGTGCTTCTTACCAGTACTACTTCATTGGAGTTTATATGAGTCGAAGTGGACGTATATTTCACACAGAACAAAGTTGAGTCGTACAATGAGTTCAATCTGTGTTCTAATGTATCTATGAACCTAAGAACTATATATTCGTTGACGTCACTTCTACAGCAATATTTTCTTGTTTGCCGCTAATATTTACGAATAACATTTACAGATACAAACACGTACTACTCACACGCTTCAATTGTTGCCAATTTTACAATTTTCCACACTTTTCATGCATTCAATACTCCGTACATGGTTGAATATTTCATATAAGTGAAGGGACAGACGAATAACCTATTTGGTCTATAGGAAAATAGATTTCCTTTTTTATAAACATCAAAATAATACAATGAAAAAAGAATAAAAGTGAAAAAAATACAAGTATATTACAAAAAAATATTTATTTATGATAGTTAACATTCATCTGACTGGCTTTAAACACTTCAGTTTTGTTGAAATAATAAGATATTTCAGAATATCATAAACGTCTCCCCTTTCCGGCTTCGTGAAGCCCTGTGCGAGGTATTTTCTTCATGGTGTATGGAAATCGTAAAGCTCCCGAATGGATATAGTGAATCTACAAATAACGATTATGTTAAGATTGCTGTGATGAAATGTCGGGATGGAAGACATAGACCGACATTGAATATGCACGCTTAGGGTCGGTGTAATTAGCAAATAGCCTACAATACATAGACGGATAAACTTTATAACTTGATCACACCTTCCCAGCCCTTGGTCTAAAGGACGATCGCACACCCTCAGTCGTCCCCTTGCTGGGTATAAAGAAAGGTCATGGTATACCGTAGGCATGGTCGCAAAACTGAGGTACTTTCTGGCAATCTCAGTGAAGATTGTCGACCCGGAAACAGAAGCACACTCTGGAAAACTAAGTTGATGTTTGTTGATAGTATTAAGAAATTATTCTAAATAAATCTGTGACGCATTTTATATAGCATAAACTTTTTCGAGTTCAGTCGAATATCCTCACACTTTTTATATTACATAGCCATTCTGTATTATAGCATAAGTTAATTTTTATTTAGTCTTAAACATATTGCATTTGTATTTGTAACATTTTTAGCTTTTAAAACTGTACATTTAAATATAACGTATTTCCTGAAATGCTGAAAAACAAAGAGAAGTCAGTCAATCATCCCTCCTGGGTTTAAATAAAATCAGGCCACACAACATTAAACAATCTACTCTTCGTACCTTAAATATGTAATATGAATTGTGAGTGGGATTAAAATAGGGATTTGGATCTGTGCCCGGTGGTACTGGCGGATGATGGGGGAGGATCTTAGTGTGCGTTTCAGAAAGGGCGATTTCGTAAGTAGACCTGTTATTTACCAAGACGACAGGGTTGAGGTCCTTCTTTACTTCTAAAATAAAGAATTTAAAGCGAAAGTGCAGATGAGATAAATAAATTTTCCTAGTTTTCAAGCTGAAATCTGTGTCTTTCAAGACTGTGTCTTGAAGATTATTCAAGTTTCTTTGGGTTCACGAAATTCTTACCTTAGCGAACACGAGTATGTAAAACAAGAACCGATTAAAATTATATAAAACGATTCCACATTCGCGGAAAAAAATAAAGTAACGAAGTAAGACTTTAAAGTCTACTTTTTCAGAGATCATCACATTTTCAACTACGTTTTAATCACAGTTCCTAAATACTAATATTTTTCAAAGTGAATTAATACTTGAAATGTAGCCTAACTAAACGTAACATTAATAGAAATGATTTTGCCGACTAAAAACATTACATTACACTTAAAGATGGCAGATTAATACTCGAACTTTGTTGCAGTTTAGTCAAATTAAACTGAATTCAACTCGAAACAGGAAGGTCTGAACGCAACCCTACCATCCATTCTACTTTACACAATTAAAACTTGCCAACAATTAGGCCCGTTGACAGTCGGGTGACGGCATTATTTTGCCGAAGTAAGTGACTTGGGAAATTGTTTTTGACAACCATTAAAACTTTGCCACTTCAAACTGAAATTCCAAAATTGTATTTACACGATGAGCGGATGAAAAAAAATTTTTAACAAAGGAAGTAAATATTTACTTCATATCTGAAAATACAAGACTTAGGTGTTCGAAAAACGTAAATAATTATTGCGAATGTTAACAACGATACACATTTTATATTTATTTTTTGGGTTCAATTAAAGATAATTTCTAACGTATATGAAATTGGAATTAATAATTACAAAAACACTAAAGTAAATGCACTTCTATTGAACAGAGAAAGCGACGTCTCAGCAAGAACTCATTAATTCGTTGCTTACTGTTCTTGTGTCCGTAAATTATTACTTCTTAATGCCATTTATTATTAGCACAGATGTTCGAATAGAATGGTTTCGTCCTGGGTGTAGCCGCAAAACCCCAAAAACTTTATAAGGGGAGTCCTGTCTTTCATATTAGGGGAGTTTTATGTCACCCTACCTTTGGGTCACCATATTGTGATTTAAAACACACAAAACACACTTTTGTTTCTCTTCTCAATTTTCTCGTTCAGTAAAATTGAGTATAATTTTTGTATTTATGTTTAGCAAATGTCGTCTGAAACAAAACGGGACCTAGGGTCCTCATAGTTTTCCTGTAACTGGGTTAAAAGTATCTAAATATGTTATTTATATTCTTAATCACTGTGTAAAGGGGATGACTGTATGCGGTAGAAAAATGATCTCACCGTCAGGCTTTATTCCACCTTGAAACTAACTTTATATTTTAGGTTAAATTAAGTGCTAGCATATCATTTCATTAAACAGTTCATTTAATGTTATAGGTTATGTTGTTGTAGAACAGCTGTTATGCAACTTTGTTTATTTTAAATTATTACTGTAAAATTTAATTAATCAATATTTTTAAACTGAATTTTTACCAATTAATAAATATAATTATTTATATTTTATTAAAACCCACTACTTTTAATTAAATACAATTAAATTGAATAGCATGTTTTTATTCCAATTTTTTAAATTAAATTTTCCTTAGATGCATCTGAGACTTTGAAAGAACTTATTTCAATTAAATTCATTAAATAAAATTTTTATTCGTTAAATCTTTCAACATCTAATAAAGATTTTCTATTAACTACAAACTTTTAATTACTATTAATTACTACATTTTATAAAACCTTTAACAAATATATTTTCTAAATGCAGTATTCGCTTCTGTCGGTCAGTCCCACTAACTGGCAAACTGGGATTTCTTTAAAACATTCTTTACTTGATTTATAAAACAAATGACTTCCAGTTGAAGCCAATGTAAAAACGAGAATCGATTTTATTAATAGTTTATTTACATTTGAGAAGAAAAATTATAAATGTATAAAATGAACACGAGCTGATTTAACATCCGCAATGATCAAATAATGGGTTTTTGGTTTTATATTCAAATTACGTTTGAAACACACTTTTCTGCTAAAAAGACACATAATTTTCCATCTCGGGGTTTATATTTATAAATGTACTGTATATATTTACCACCATTTAATTAAATTCTAAAACATGTCGTTGGTACACTCACGTAAAATATGGATTCACTCGAAATGTATCTACACTATAAAGTGCTAGATTTATGTGTTGCTTGCATTATGAGTTGGATTTCCTCCAGCAGACAATGTGTTTACAACTTTGCAGACGAAAAGTATTTTGACTGTATAACATAGATACATCCGGTCATATTGTAGTCTAAATGTATCCTCACAATTTACTCGTACAATCCCTTTAAAATGTGTGGATTTGTAATCACATAATTTCCTTGCCATGGAAATATTTTCACCACTTAAAAGAAACTTTTAAATTATTGATATCACGTTTCAAATGATTTTTTTAAAGCAAGTTTCCAAAAAAAACAATATTTCTTACAGTAAATAACCTTCCGCGTAAGACTTCAAGACAAATTATATTTTTTGTAACTATATACGTTTCTCAAATTTAGATAATAGCTAATTTTGTAATACGTTCTTATAATCAATTTCACGTTTTATTCTCTCTATATAAAGTTTAATTATTGTGTATTATTATAGCTATCTTTACAAATTATAGTGGTTGAACTTGGCCTGTATGAAATAATCTTTCGGGTTTGAAATATTTGTTAAAAACTTATATAGGTTGGCCCTTAAAAATTGCTAATAGAAAATACTTAAAAAAGAATAATTGAACTAAATTAGAAAGTATATGAAAATAAGGGTGCAAACAGTTATTACAAAACGTTTCTTGTGGCGTAATAAAAAACTCTTAAAAGACTTATTTTTGAAATTTATAGACCAATATGTAATATTTTCAAACACATGTAATAATTTGTTTCTGTATAAAAGGGCAGTTCTCTCAATGTGCTACAATTACCTTAAAAAATTTACAATATTGTAAATAAAAGTGTTTCTAAGGCCAATAATATTCTTTTTGAAAAGCACTAGAAACTCTACAATTATCAAACCAGAATGGAAACGACATGTGAAAGATATCTTTCAATAAAGTATACTACAATACTTTCCTAACGTTTTAAAAAAGATAACAATTGTTTTGATGCTCATATATGTTTTAATTGTTTATCGGTGCAATTTTGTATGCATATTATTGAATATCATTAATATTAAAAGATAGACCTCAAGATGAACATCATTATATATGATATAGGTTACACAAATCTGATGAAAGTACAGTGACCCCTCGTTACTCGAGGGGGTTACGTCCCCCCAACTTACCGCGAATACTGAAACCCACTGTATATGGATATGGGAGGGTTACGTTCCACGTCAAAAATGTTAAAATTAATTAAAGCTATACTGTATACTTACAATACAGTATGGTATATTTTGCCCTTTCTTGTCCCTATAGAAGTTTGATGATACTATGGCTTGGATAAACAATTTGAGAGAAAAGATGAAACTCAACAAAATAAATTCACTAAACAATTCCACAAGTAGACGCGACTTTTCCAAAACTAGCAGACACGACAAGCAAATTCAACACCTGTTTGGTAGCTGATGGGAAAAACAAAATCCGATTATCCTTAAAAATTATCTATTCCAAAAAATAAGGAATGCATATATTTTTAGTAGTAGGCCTAGTAGGGTACAGTATAGCGGATGTTTGGAGAATAATCAGATTTCTTTATAAATTCTGTTGTACATTACTGTTTGTTACATTACTGTACAAATTAAATAAAACGAAAACACATTATCCAACAACCTTCTCAGTAACTATACTCTCTCCTTACCTTAAATTCGATATAAACGGGATATCCTGTAATTTGGCAACCGCGAATACCGAATCCGCAAGTAGCTAGGGACTACTGTAATATTTATTTTAAAATATATTATTAATTAAGAATGCGTAGCAAGTTTGATATTATGTGTACACATAATGAAACTTGTAAATAGTTATTTATAGCAACATGTACTTGTAATAATTTGTAGGAAACAGTTGTACATTACTTGGTAAGAACTACAGTAAATAATACATTTTCAATACATTTTAAAAAGTTACCTTTATAAAGGTAATGCAACATAATATATTGGAATAAAGTAATGTAATGTATTTATTATTCGCAGTACAATTAGTGATGAAATTTCAAGACGGAAATAATCTATGTAGGAGATGAAAGAGTAGAGATATTAATGTTTCTTATTTGTTCTTACTTTACATTTTTACAAACATAATAAAAATTAAATTTGAATAATATAACTATTCATAAACTAAAGTAGGCCTATACAAAGGAGTAGGAGTCCTTACTGGATGACTGGTGACGTTTCTATTAATTTTACATCTGTGTGAATTGAAACTGCATCTGTGCGATGCATAAACACGTAAGAAGTGGAGATTACATAGTTTAAAAGTGACAACATCTATTATTTTATCAACAATAGGAGATTTGTTACAATCGAGAGTAAATTCATAACTTTTAGGTTTACTGGCGGTTTGATTATAGGCTATATTATTCGAAACCCTGAAGTAACAAAATACATTTTAGTATTTAACTCGGAAAGGCAATGTTTGTAAATTTGACTGTGTTTAATATACACTAAAATTTGATGTTTTTGCGATGAGAGACATTTTTTAAAACAGAAACTTTGTAGGCTACGCATAATCAAGTATAAAATATAACAACTTGGAGCAAATGTAATGTATTTTTTAAAAAATTTTAAATAAATAAATACTCTTAGCCATAAAAACGTTTTATTTAAATTCTCATGTAGATTTCGATTGTAAATCAATCATCTTCAGAGGAAATTTTTACAAGATTAACTTCTTAAAATAATAAGAATAACATCAAATAATAAGAATTATTTGTAATAATTTTCTCTGAAGATGATTGCTTTAAAATCGAAATGTGCATAAGGATTTAAATAAAGGGGTTTTGTGGCTAAGAGGTTTTATTTATATAACTTTAAAAAAAATAGTAAGGAATATTTTTTTAAAACCTTAAAGTATTTGTCATCATTAGATAGAAAATGAATAAATATTTATAGGTGATAATGTAACTCATTTCTATTGTTGAAACAAAATTTTGTTTTAAGCATGAAGTATTTTTAGCTCTTATCCGATATAATTTGAATTACAGGAGTAAACAAAATAGCGGTTGATTCTTCTTTGTTTTGAGCTATAAAAACATTTCCAAAAACATTTATATTTTGGAGAAAAGCTCATAAAATTGTTCCAGTATTCGCAAGGGTATAGAGAATATCAAAGATAGCCTGATGAAAGGCTTTCACTTCTAAACAGGATGTATGCACTTTCCATGATTAAATTCCAAACATTATTTTATTTATCATAAAAGTTTGGCACATGTGAGCAAGTAAAAACAGCCGACTAACAGCTGATTCCGACTTCTGCCTACACCGATAGCTGCTAAGCACCTGTTCTAGACACTTGTTCCCTTGCATTTCGGATCAGCACATGTGTCCTATTTAAAACCAGTCACTCTCAACATCTGTATGCAAGGGTTCATTCAACTCTCTTCAATTTTTTTTTATCCTTGTTTGAATAGTTTTTGTCAAGACCTATTTATAGGTTATATAGCTATAATGTTATTTGTGAAATAATTATAACCCTCGTGTTTATAAGAAACGTAAAAACATAATTTCGTTTAATCTTTTGGCTCCCACATCTACATTTTTTTCACAAAGAAATGGCGCTTCTTTTATTTGTTTCTTTAAAACTAAATAGTTTAATGGTCTAAACAGCATTTCTCAAATTTTGTTTGCCATATTTCACTCAATATCTTTTGAAACTTATCCGGTAGAAATAATCTATCGGGTTTGAAATATTTGTTATAAACTTGTATAAATTGGCCCTTAAAAATTAGAAAATACTTAAATATGATTAATTGAACTAAATTAGAAAGTATATGAAAATAAGGGTGCAAACAGAATATTTTTAATGAAAAAATATTCAGTTGTTCAAGGGGAATGGTATTAGTGACATATTTAAACAAGGAGTGTATCTTTACAGTCATAGACTTAAACACTTATGCAATTATTAAAAAACTGTTCTTGTGGCGTATTAAAAAACTGTTTAAAGACTTATTTTTGAAATTCATAGACCAACATGGAATATTTTCAAACATATGTAATAATTTGTTTCAGTATAAAAGGGCAGTTGTCTCGAGGTGCTGCAATTACCTTCAAACATTTACAATATTGTAAATAAAAGTATTTCTAAGACCAATAATATTCATTTTGAACACCACTAGATATAAAGAAACAAGAACCGGTTTTAAAAGAATTTTAAACATTGAATTGTTTGTTTATGGTTTTAGATTAAGAGAATAATATTAAAACTCTTAATCTAATCATCTTTGGTAACAGTAGAAATACTGGTATACATGAGTGACCTCGTCTGCCTTTCCTAATATTAAAACTTTGTCCCTTATTGACAAATTTCAGAATCTCTTCATTTTCTTTAACTACACTCTAACACTATCAAAAAATCTAAAACCTTGAATACATTGTAGATTTTTGATAGTGTAAGAGTGCAGTTAAAATTCAGAAAATGGAGACATTCCGAAACTCGTCAACAAAGACCAACGTTTTAATGCTAATGTATAGTATACTATTATTTTGAAAAATGTTTAAAGTATTAAAATGTAAAATGTTTTCTTTGTTTAATTTCAAAATAGGTTTAATCATAACATTGATTTCAAAGTCGTAAACAAAACACTCCACCAATGTTCTTGGAGAGATTCCCCCATAACAAAAGTATACGGAGGACTTGTTCTCTGCTCTTTACGCTTGAATGATCCCGCAGAGTCCGATCAATACCAACATTACAGTATTTTTGGTGGGTTAAGTTTAAAATTTACTTTCTGTATAAATTTACCGTTTTTCAAGGAGAAACTGATTATATTTTGTTTAATATTAAAAGGCAGCTGGGCTTCAAGTCCGCGCATGCACACCCTCATCCATCCCCTACACATCACACATCACACACACAACACACACACACACACACACACACACACACACACACACACACACACACACACACACACACACACACACACACACACACACACACACACACACACACACATACATACACACACACATACATCACACCACACCACACCACTCCAAACACACACACACACACACACACACACACTTACACACACACCACACCACTCCAAACACACACACACACACACACACACACACACACACACACACACACACACACACACACACACACACACACACACACACACAGACAAGTAGGAAATTATTAGGTCCAGGTGAATTTAAATTTCTTTTCAAGAAAATGTTCTGTACTAATAAATTTTACGCAGGCCTAGTATATATATATAACTCAAAACAATTTTTATATTCAGATTAAAAATAAACGCCTATACTAGTTTTTACTCGTTTGCATCTGTGTATGAGTTTGCCTTTTTATAAGAATATTTTTAAAAGTTGTAATATCTTTTTTGACATTTGTAATTAAAAAATTGATTTGCATATTTAAAACATACCTCATTGTTGAACAAAATTTTATTACAAATTCAAATTGCATAACAAATCGGCTAGATTACTAAGTTTTAGATGTTTTATATGGTTTCGGTGATTTATTGTATCCACTTTTTCCAAATACAACAACAAACTGACAAATATCAAAGCTGCACCATATTTGATCGTAAAAATCCCAGCCCAGTGACAAACAAGGCTAAGTGCTGTACACTGTTTGATTTGTTGCTCTGCTTTTATAGTGGCAAGCTCATGCGGACCCATAAAACTAGTTCTGGGCTGATAACAGGCGTCAATTACACATTGAAACGTCGTTATTGCCGAAGTAAAATAAAATGTCAACAGAGGTCGAGATTTTATAAGTAGAAAGTTCACTTTTTATTGCATCAACAGTTTTATTGTCAACAATTAATTATATGGTCAGATTAAATCTGATTTCATAAAGAGGTTACCGGTCTCTTGGTATTTACTTAGAAGCTTTTAAATTGATCGGCAAAGAGTTATTAATTTTGACATTTATCTATTGAAACTTATACCAAAATGTAAACAATAGAATTACAATATTTGCAGTAACACACCACGTTTATTGGATCAAGTGAAAGGTTTATAAGATCAACACTAAAGTAATATAAATGAAAATATAGGTTTACGTAAAACAGAAAAATAGGCGAACTTTTTATTACTTATCTATTTTTTTAATACTACTTATGTCTTGTTACTTTTATTACCACTATCTTTGGTTATTCTATAACTCTCGTCTTTCACTTTTTCTAAATCTTAACCCCCCCCCTACCTCGTGTCCTCATTCTCTTCCCCCCTGTGTTGACATTCTATTCAAAATAAGTATTCTGTGATTTACTTATTTTATCCACATGACCTTATTTCCTTAAATGTTTCTTATATATATTTTTAAAATGGTCTCTCTTCTCAATGAGTTATTTTTATAACTCGTGCCCTAATGCTCAAAGTTAGAAATCCCAGCTGATGTTCTTATTTTGTCTATATATGTACTCCATATTCACTAGAACCGGTTAGAAAAGCTTTTTTCATATAATTGCATACTGCGGTCTTGCTTTTCTTTTTAATCCTCTTCAATACAATATTTGTTTCACGTCTAATGTCCGCCTTCCCGCCGGTTTGTGTAGACCTAATTCCAATTTCCTAATGTATGTAGAACAATTTTTATAAATTTAATGTTATCAAAATTTATTTACAAATATTTTTTTCAGACTATTTCAGATATATGTAATATTTAGATCTGTTTTTTTCTTTATAATATTTTCAATACTTAAAAGGCCACAATTTTTAAACTATTCCAGTCTCGCAAAGAACCTAAATATCTTTAGGTAAATATTTACAAATCAATCGTTGTAAAATTTCAATCCAATAAGAAAATAAACAACTATGTTATAGGTATGGAACAAACTAAAATCTGCATCACATTTCGTTTACATGTGGACCATTTTTAGATGTGTCCAGCTTAAGACATGTATTACATTGTTATTTTTATTTGTACCAATTTTTTTGTCGTAACCAAAATGTGTTAAATCAAAAACTATTTTAGTCTTAGTAATTTATTGTTAATATTTTTTCTAATATTAAATTAAACAAGCATAATACATATTTTGATCCTTCGGTTTGTAGGTTAGAGGAAACATACCGCTTTGATTAAACTAAAATTAAAATTAAAGTTTTTTTAAATACATTTGTTTAGAGGATTACAGGATTGTGGATAAAAGAATTTGCCTAATTTTGATTTGTTAAATATTTATTTGTTACTACTTGCAATAATTTTTATATGTGCCTTACGTAATTCACAGTATTATATTCTTATGTTAATAGCAACTTTAATGCCGAAACAAAATATGATAAACTAAATACGATTTTAGCCTCAGTAAGTTATAATATTTAGAATATTGGAATAAATATCAGAATATTTATTTCGATCTTTCGGTTTGTAAGTAAATAGCACATACAACTTTCTTCCTATTAGCTTAGTGAAAATGTTCTTGCAATGAGTTATTTTGTAAGTATTTGTATAACCAATATAAATAAATTTGTGAAGAAAATTACAGAATTTTAAATATATTATGATCAAATTTTTCATTAGTTAGTACTTTGTAATTTGGTTAAGTTTCAGAGTAAAATATACATTGTTAAAATATATTACATCCCTAACTGCTGTAAATATATATTTTTACATTTTAGTAAAATAAGTTTTTTTATTTCTATTAGACCAAAAGAAAGCAATTGTACAAGACAAATTTTTACTTCTATTTGAACAGAGGTATTTATTCTTTTCTATAACTTCTGTCGATAAAAACCTTCAAGGAAAAATTAACAGATTCGTTTTTAACTTTTATTCCTTTAAAATAGTAATGAACTGTCAAAACTGTGTAAGTAATACATATTTAAATTTACGGGTTCAATTTGATACTTGAAATTTTTTTATTGTGATATAATTAAAAAGGTTAGTATTACTTAGGCTAAGTATAAAATTATATAGGTTATCTAGCATTTACTAATAATAGTTTACAAATAACTTTAAAAAAAGCGTTTGATAAATAACCAAAACGGAATTGAAATTCTACTTATGGGTTTCTTATTCAAGCATTTAAACGTTTTCCTAATGTTTTGAAATAATTAATATTTTGTCACAGGTAATAGATTAGTAACGGCAAAATTTTAGTTGTCGCAACTGATCTCAGTTGTAAACATATAACATAGACAAACATTTTTAAAAAGTAATTCATACTTAGGTCAACAAAGAAAAATTTTATTTTAGTTACTTTGTATTAAATAATTACAAATATTATAAATAAAATAACATAACTTATAAGGTAAAACAATTGTTCTATCATATTACCTATAGATTAAAATTAGCTGTTTTTATGAAATCATGTTATCACTTGGTGTAAGGCAAATCTAACGTTATTACTATATTGCATACTTTGCCCCTTTTGGGCAAAGTTTTTCTGAAATTTAAAATTAAATTAAATTCATTAAATTTAATTAATGAATTAATATTAAAAAAAACTGTATTAACATCAATTGTCGTCCAACTTGTAGTTTAAAAAAATGTATTTGAACTTGAAAGGATGAATAAAAATTATTTTAATAACGATTAAAAATTTGTCCAACGTGTATGTTGAGTAAACTTTTCACTACCATATCCTTATTTCGTAATTACCACAGGTATTAGTGGTAATTACGTGGAATATAATTTTCACAGGATTATTCCAGACGTTCGGATGGCGTCCAACTTCCTTCCAACAAGTCAAAATATTCTATTAACATCTGCTGACCAGAGATACTGAAGACCATATTTGACAAATTCAAGATTGTTGACCTAACCCGGAGTAAATCATAAAGCCCCACTTCGCAACTCCAGGTGCTTCCGGAGCTTCGGTTTCCTGTAGCAAACGGCTTCGTCGTTTTTTAAGAACTTTCCACTCCGGAACCGTCTGTCGTATAAATCTAACAAAATTATTTACAAGGTTTTTGCTTTCTGAGTTATCAGTATGCAATCCATATAGTTTTCTTTTTGCAGCGTATTCCATTGTACGTTGTCGCAATTATTTCAGTAACAAATTTAAATTTAAAATAATCATTTTGTGCTTATGCTGTTTAGTTTTAATGAATATTATTTCTATAACTTTTTTTTATTATAAACAAATGAAACCTTTTAACTACATATAATTTTTATTTAAATCCTCCTGTACATTTCGATCACACAGCAATCTTACAGTAATTTCCTCCGGAGATAATTGCTTTGCAATCAAAATTTAAATCAGGATTTAAATAAGACGTTTATGTGGTTAAAAGGATGTGTTTGTTTGTATTTAAAAAAAATACACCACTGTTGCTCTGAGTTATTATTATTTCTATTTCTTTATCAAGTTGCTAATATTGTGTATATGTATTTAAATCAGAATCATAAACATATTGTGAAAATATTTTAGTTCCTGTTTCATGAAATTGAAGAAATAAAGAAGTTAAAGCAATTAGTAACGTTTGTACGATTTTCTTAATGATTTTATTTATTTTCGTTTTACATAGGATAATACATTTAAAGATTTTAATTGCTATGACAAGATATATGTAGTTCGGGTAGAGCATGTTCACCGAGGCAATACCGTACACTCGATTACGTCTTGAAATCCAGTCTGTACTGAAAGTTGGTATTAGTGTCTGTAAACTCGTAGAATGAGTTTGTTGATCTACTCTGCACGATCCTGCTCGCGTTTCCTAAGGTTTTTTCCAATTCCTTCCATTACTTCACACTTTTCATATATATATATATATATATATATATATATATATATATATATATATATATATATATATATATATATATCTTATTTCCTTAATTAATTTTAATAATTAATTAATTTTAGTTTTATACGGGAAAAAACTTTTCACAAAGGGGCAAGGTATGCAATATAGTTATTATGTCCCATTTGGCTTAAAATAAGTCATAACATATTATTTCACAAAACAGCTAATTTTATGTTATATGTTTTGTGGTAGAACAGCTGTTTTAACCCATAGCCAGTGCTATTATATATATATATATATATATATATATATATATATATATATATATATATATTAATTGAAAATATTCAATACATAGTAATTAAAATAATTTTTTTTGTTTAACTATGTGGGATTTGACTTTGTTTATATTACTTGTTTTACTTTTGTTACTATTGGGAATAATAGATCATAAAAATCGTCATATCTCTAGCTGTGATTTACACAAGAAAGAATTACGTTGGTACAAACGTTTAGGCTATGTTTTAATATTCCCGGAGGTTGAAATACAAATGGCGCCGACAGTGTATGGGAGTGTCCAAATAGTTAATCTGAACTATAACTACGTCATATTGAAATTATGTATTTTGCTTCGAAATAAACATACACTGGCAGTGCGAAGGAAGCAGATTAAGGAAGAAAGTCTTCTACAACCAAAGGGGGAAATCTCTACAACCAAGTTTTCTTCCTAATAACAACTATTTAGGACATTTCATCGGTTGAGCTCCTGTTCGACATTTCCACGGTTCAAAAGTTAAGAAAAATACTAGGCCTAAAATTTAGAAAACCAATTGGAGTTGCAAGTAAATTAGGAACGAGGCAAAAATACAATAGTTTATTGTGGCATGAGTGTTTCTGGGGAATACGTACCTTCAGTGTACAATTAAGTTCACTCAAATTATTTCGGAAAAGATAATGAAATATGGTCCTGGTTTGGTTCATGCTCTGGGTGGATACGGGGGCGTATAGTGCTGCTGAATTGGCAGAAGACTTTATCTGTAATATTTGTATTATCAATACAAAAAAATCTTCTTCCTAAAAATAATAAATTATTCATTCTGTGTAAAGTGTAAGTATTTTTATTAACCTAAAAGTGTACTTTACAAAGTGTATAGCTGTACAGGATGTCCTGCACCTTACTGCAATGCCGTACAATGTCGTTTTTAATAAAATTTTATTTTGAAAAATAACCTGCATCAAGAAATGAAACATTAGGGTGAAGAACGGTAGTGAAAGAACTAAAAAAAGCATTAGCAGTAAAATATAATTTTGTTTGCCTTATTAAGTTAGAAAAAACAATCTTGTTAAGTGTAGACTACGTCACTACTCCACTTTCCCATATTACACTCCAGTAGTTCATAATAATAAAAATGTAAATATCATATATAAGAAAATCTATTTATAGATATAATAGCTCGCTAAATTGCAATAGGCCAAACACAAACATTTTAGAAACAATTATGGTAAAATAGTCTCGCAAAAATTGACAGGCTTTATTTCATGAAGTAGACAGGGAGCATGCGCATGGAGTTATTGATTTCCAGTGACTAAATTAATTTAATATATAACTGTGTCAAATACAAAACAGCCTTTAAAATAATTTTTGTTTTGTCAATTTACTGTGAATATTTAAGAGCACATATATTTCTAGTGAAGTTTCGAATTGTATTACTTTTGATTTCATTTTTTCCAAAATGATCTTGAACAATAAACGTCTGTGATTTTGCCCCTGGGGGAAACAATAACGTTTTTGAGTTTGAAGTATCAATTTCCCTATCACCTCTGCTTTCAATAAGCAGGGTAAATAAGCCGTACACATGGGTGGCGCGTGTGAGTGCTATTACCAAATCCTAACAAAGAACCGTTGTGCTGGGAGAGTCAAGGCCTGCGATATGGCCTAGCCTGCGACCTGAATTAATTATCAGCTGTCGATGTCGTTCGAACCATCTGTAATTGAAACTTCAACAAATTACAAAATTGTATCGGTTCATTTCAATTTTACTTTTATATAGGTTACTTATTAAGAAGTTTTACATGGCGTAAACAATAAGAACAATGAAATGTTGATTGATTTTTGTTTCTTTATAAGTTGTAAAACACAACACACTGTAATGCGAAAATGTTATTGAATGTTTAACAAAATTGCCTAAAAGAAAAATTATTCGAAACTCATGAAAATACTCACAAAATATTTGATCTAGTTTTTAAAATTTCGTACAAACCTTTATTTGAAATGCTTGGAAGTCTTATTTCTTTTATAAAAAAAATAAATGAAATTTAAATTCAATACTTGAACCTTTCAGTTATTAAACATAACAAAACAGAACATTAAAATATACAGAAAACCCAACCACAGTTCAGAGTAATTTAGAACACATCAAACTACATATTACAACACAAATGGCATGCACTTTCCTCTCTTTGATATACAAAATATAAACTTACGCTCGAACAAAGAAGAAAAAATAAAAGTACTCAAAACAATAAAACCGCATAAGTAGGCTATACAGTTATATACAGCCCCTGATAAACAGCATATTGCGAAAAAAAAATTATATACTAAAAAAATATATAAGTAAATATGTTTGGCATATCACAACACTCACTAAATATCGTAATTTTGTCCTACCGAAAACAGAAATACAAAATTACTTTAAAAACGTCCAACAAAACCAAAATACAAACACAATACAAAAACACTGTAGAATAAACACAGTAGTGCAAGAGTATACAGAACAAAATTAAACGACAATAAACTCTTATTTAACGTAAATAAACAGGATAATAAACCTATAACCGGTTCAACCTATAAACCGTAAATAAACCTATAACGTAGGTTAAACAGAAAAAACCCATACTACAAAGTACAATAACGCATAATAGACATAAAAAAACACAACCCAAGTCACGTTTCCCCATAGATAAACAAGATCCAGTTTACACATGTACAACACTGTCATAAACATAGAAGTTCTGTAGCTCATCAACAAAAGCAATAATCTGAAAAAAAACAGAGCGTTATGAAATATATAAATACCACGACACAAATTAAACGATAAAACACACTCGAAATAAAACACTATATTCGGATACGTAATTGAAATATACATAGACCAACACCATATATTTACAATAACATAACACACCTGAGACACAGTAGTGTACTTCACTCACAGCATTAAACAATGCACTGACCAGGTGTTAAAGCGTTTGCTGAAAAATAACTGTATGAAGTGAGGTCTTCAAAAGATTTCAAAAAGGCAACCCTTTCTCGCCAGTTGCACTCGTACATATGGGAAAACTGGTAACGTATTCTATGTGATGTTTATATCTACATTAATATTGATGGGAGGAACGAATTCAAAGTATAATTACACTCCATATAACCTTTAAACTAGCCGCAAGACTTTTGCACTTTATGTTGCCTTAGTATGACATTGCTCCACAAATGTCAAAATAGAGTAAAATTTTGCTTTCGTCTCAAAAATGATGCTACAACGGATCGTATCTCCAACCCAATGAACCAATGGAACGAATCTGCGAACAAAACCTTTTATTATGAACTACCACATAGTTAGATACTGAGCATAGTTTGTGAGGTCCAAATATTTTTGTATATTTGTTGCGTACAAAACACTAATACTCAATTCATGAAGCAAAAACGATCAATTACACTGAAATGTTTCGGAATACACGTTGTCATAGTCAGTGACTAAAATAAACTTTTTACAATAACATAGATAATATTTCAGTCACTGATGATCGTTACGTGATTGCTGGAACAAATTTTATGAAACTAAACATGTTTTTGATAGAATTTGTACTATATATAAATCGCGAGCTATAGCAAGAGATATGATCAACCGACTACGTGTGTTGGCCTACTTGACAGTGGTGGGGGCTAGATAAAAATGTGTAGATCGAACCTCGCTGCTATAAGTATCGATCCGACACAACCATTGTGCTTTTTCTACCACTCTACCTAATGCGAGAGAGTGGCAGACAAATGTTTGGCCTTTTACCCCCACAAGTCGAGCTGACTTCTCTCGTATCTTGCTATATACCGTGAGTCAAGAAATTCTGGAACCAAGATTTACTGAAGCACCACTGATAATAAACCCTTCTCGACTTGGAACCACTTTTTAATCGAGACTACCTAGGGCACGACTGATACTAAATCCTTCTCGACTTTGCGCCCTGTAACCGAGACTACCTAGGAGACCACTGCTAATAAATCCTTCTTGACTTTCCGCCCCGTAATCGAGACTACCTAGGGGACAACTGCTACTAAATCCTTCTCGACTTTGCGCCCTGTAACCGAGACTACCTAGGAGACCACTGCTAATAAATCCTTCTCGACTTTCCGCCCCGTAATCGAGACTACCTAGGGGACAACTGCTACTAAATCCTTCTCGACTTTCCGCCCCGTAACCGAGACTACCTAGGAGACCACTGCTAATAAACCCTTCTCGACTTGGGACCACTCTTCAATCGATACTACCTAGGGCACGACTGATACTAAATCCTTCTCGACTTTGCGCCCTGTAACCGAGACTACCTAGGAGACCACTGCTAATAAATCCTTCTCGACTTTCCGCCCCGTAACCGAGACTACCTAGGAGACCACTGAAAATAAATCCTCCTCGACATGGGAGCACTGTTTAACCGAGACTACCTAGGGGACAACTGCTACTAAATCCTTCTCGACTTTGCGCCCTGTAACCGAGACTACCTAGGAGACCACTGAAAATAAATCCTCCTCGACATGGGACCACTCTTTAACCTAGACTACCTAGGGGACAACTGCTACTAAATCCTTCTCGACTTTCCGCCCCGTAACCGAGACTACCTAGGAGACCACTGAAAATAAATCCTCCTCGACATGGGACCACTCTTTAATCGAGACTACCTAGATGGCCACCGGTAATAAATCCTTCTCGACAGGGGACCTTTCTGTAACTGTTTCACCAACTATTAAACTACTGATTGTCTCACTATGATAATATAATTTCTGTTATAAGGCATCATATGATTATTTTCATCTTCTACTTAAATCTTACTAAAAACGTTATGAAAAATGATTCTAAACTCTACGATATTATATTTTAAAAGTAACTTGTAATACATGTTTCCCGTTAACAATAAAAAGAATTGAAATCAATAATTTATTATTGGATTTCACAATTGTAATAAATACCACGTATTTATATTTTGCAATATTATAGCGCAGCAATATTTACAAATGTAGCTTTATGGTACTAAGTACCAAACTATTGATTTAAAGAATGTAAAAGACTTTCATTAAGGTTAGTTTAAGTAGATTATTATTTCACACAAGTTTACACATTATTTCACGCAAAGAAATTAGTAAATTGTTATTTCAAATGAATAAATTAATAAAATTTAGAATTGTGCAACACACCCGAGAGGTAAGTTTAGTTATACGAAATCTGAGAAACAAATTTTTTTACTACCTCTACAAAATGTAACCACACTGATCTTTAAGCAAATCGAGGTTGTTGTTTAAAACAGGAAATAATAATT
>JBAIZL010000001.1:114905349-114952849 GCA_036971475.1 Prosapia bicincta | reverse complement strand
ATCCCGTACGAAAGACGGATACTCTGCTAGTGTTGTATAAATTAGTGCAATAATGTCCCCTACACTCCCTATAGGTGTGTGGTCGGTATAATACCAGGTTTTATTTCTTTATAATAAAAAAATAAGAAAACACGGTCATATTTATTTACTTATTGTTACAAACTAATCGTAAAATAAATATAATAATCTTGAAGATTATTTCGCTTTATGAAGTTTTTGTTACATCAGAGAGTAGCCAGCGTAGGTACTAAACGTTGCTTCAAGGGTATTGGAACTTACAGCAAGGGCCAAGTAAAACTAACATGACGAAATGTGAGTAAAACACTTTTCTGCCATTTGGTACAAATACGATTAATATAATTATACCAGTACCATAATTTGAACTAACACATTGAGAAAATACCTCGGGTTGAGAAGGAATACTTCAGGTATACGATCTTGTCCACTCGAAACTATAATTTTCTTCTACTTCTGCAGTATCAGAGGATCTCAAGTAAACATCCATTTATGACCCCGATAAAGAGTAAGGTTACTTTAACTACGCCAACATATAGACTTATTACCATGATATTCTCATCTATATCCCGGTATCAGGAGACTTTTTGTCCATACCTTCTTAATTTTTATCATTTTTGAAACACTAATTTTTGCTTAACACATACTCCACTAATTAGTCATCTGTACTTATTAGGCTAATAATATTATAAAATTTCAAAATGTCACAGATTTTTAGGAGTCTTAAATTATTAAACCCTGTGATTTATTAATTTAGATTTAATTTCCACTTGCACGATTATTATAAAATGTATATGAAATGAAGAACAAATTGAATTTAAGAGTACTAAAAAATTGTATCCTACTTGAGGAAGCTAGTTCAGTAACTAATAATATAAGAATAATTAGTGTGTATAATTACAAACCAGGAACTATTGCAAAGATGGCGCAGTACTCAGTTATTAGTAATGACTAATAACTCCACTGATATATCCTATTTCGTGATTGCGTGACAACACACAGAGTGAAACCAAATGTAGACCGATCTTCTGACTCAGTACTTTCGCAACTTGTTAACTCCTCCGTGAACGAATTTAAATTAGTTTCCGTATAATGTGATATCGTATTGCTACAATACTCTCCAGATCTTAACATATATTGAACAACACTGACTAATACATCTTAAAGGTATTCACCCTTTCCTAATTATGCCAGTTTCGCCTTTTGACAATATCGGTTCCCTTCTTTCTAACAGCTGTTTCATTTTCACTTTAACATTCCTTCTCTTTCTTCAACGTTTCGTTTTTGTCATCAGATATATATTCTCTGCTTCTTTTTCATACCTAGTTTTATTGTCTTCTCCTCTTTTTTCTAATTCAGATCTAATATTTACTTCCTTGTTCCTCTGATATTTCTTCTGTATATGGCTTCAATATTCCATTCGCCTTTAATTTGTGAATTTTTCATTGGTCATTTACAAGTTTAAAAATTATTTTCAAAGGATCTTTTAGTGTACCGTCATTAGGTTCACCAGCCTCTATTTTCAACACGAGAAAAAACTCTAAAATTACGTCACGGTTTCCGTAATGTCATGAAGGTGTCTGAAATTCAAACATGGCGGTGAATGCTAACATCTGTTACTGTCTTCACTTAAAAGTTATTTATAGGTTATAACAAAAGTGTAAAATACTATTATAAAAATTGCTAAAAGATATTTCCCGAAAGATAACCTTCTAAGTGCCCAAGCAAAATTAAAGCTTATGAGAATTATTAAAAAAATTTATAACGTCTAAAAAAATTAAGAAAAATTTATTTATTTATTTCAACAAAATGGGTTTTTTCAAACGAATAATTAATAAAACAATATTTAGAAGCCTCAAGATTTGAAACTCAAAATTTGCAAGTATTAAAGGAGTTATAAAATTTTACTAACTGATTGTTTTTATTAACTATATCTGAATAAGTTTTAGGTGATCATAATGTGAGAAGGAGCCAAAGACGAAGTTGAATTTGAACAGAATTACACGTTTTTATTAAATATATGCATATAGAATTCTCTGTTTTCCTGTTAAGAAATACTGGTTTGCAATATTAGCTATTGGTAGAGATGTTCGCTTGTGGCATTTCTTCGTTGTTAGAAGTCCCCAAAGGTCAGCAGTTAAGATTCTTTTCCTGATTTTCTTTATGTTTTTCACTTTTAATTGTTTTTTAAAGAAATGGCGTTTTTTTCTTGTTTTTCTTGTACATAATTATAACAACGATGGTGCTGTTTATAATATTCTAACAGTAAAATAAGGCAAAACATATACTCACACAGTACTTCAGGCCTACATATACAATTAGTCTTTATTAATTTAAATTAAACGCAAACACACAACTTAAAATATTGTCACCTGGGATTTTGGGTAATAAGAACTAAAGTCAGGGATAAAAACTCCCCTAGACCGGGTCATAAAGGAGGGCGATTAGGTCGTGTGCTAGGTTGCATCTCTGAACGAGACGTTTCTCTGTTGGAGGAATAGGGAGCTTTTTACCATCTACAACCTGTGTAGGAAGAGTAAGGAATCGCCTTCCAGGAGGAACAACTGTGTCTTACGGGGAACGCGCTAAGCGCAATTAATTGGGGGGAATAATCGTTATCGTTACATGGAGAGGAAAGATGTTATTAAATGGAAATTTTTGCGTTGCGTAATTTATGCCCCTCATTCTGTCACGATTTTTCTTAATGCTGAGTCACCTCACGCTTATTGAAGTATTAAAGAGCCCGCGAGAGCTTGTCAGTTCTTCCATAAGTCAAATTTAATTTAACTTTAGTCGTATGTACTTTGATACTTATGTTGTGTTCTTATACGTGTTTACGTATTTGCTTCGGTATGTAAATATATATTTTACTCCTTCATTTATTAATCATTAATTATTCCTTAATTACTCCTTAATTATTTTTATCTACGTAGAAAATGTGACGAATACAAGAAGTTGCTTGATGTAATAATCTTGAATTCACTGATTAAACTAATTTTAAAAATACTTAACTAAGTGAATACGCAGTTACTTACTTGCTGACGCGTTTCAAAACATTCGTTCCTTTGACGAAGCTAACCCTCAATCGATAGAGGGTTAGCTTCGTAAAAGGAACGAATGTTTTGAAACGCGTCAGCAACTAAGCAACTATGTATTCACTTAGCTAAGTATTTCTAAAATTAGTATACAAGAAGCTTAGCAATGTGGTTGCTTGAGGTAAAAAAAAGCAGTTCTACTTATGTAGGATATGACTAGGTTTAAAGTTTCGGTTGATATGTTAGATTTGTCGTGGCGCTTTATCATTAATAAATCCTGATTCTAACTAGGATTGTGTCTCGTTAGATAATCTGGATGGGTGTCGTTTAGGGCAAAATAAGCCTCTGGTAGTGGTCGGGTATGGCTGCAGATATATTAGTGGATTTCCTCTTGTAATGTGTGACATTGTGCTGACTGCAGTAAACAATACTGCTTCTGGCGATGGTATCGGATGTGGTACTAATTGTGGCGGAGGATGATGTGGTATTTGAATGGTACCAGTCGAAATAAAACTGGTATATGATTGAAGTTGTGGCGGAGAAGGGAGGCTAGGTTGCAAGTTGGAACACGTAACCAAAGCTTAAGGCGATTAACTTTGTTATTGTAATTATAATTTATAAATTTATTTGTATGAACTGATTATTATAAACAACTTGATAACTACCGGCGAAAACTCCGAAAACCCAAGTAGCCGAGAGGTCAGAAGACAGGTTACATCATACAGACTATGACATAATTGAGTAGTTTCATATCTTGCAGACAAAACTACAAAACACTTTTTATATAATAACATACTCAAGGATTTAGTACACCTTTTAAAGACATTCTCTAAAAAATTCGACACACCATTGTATGTAAAACATTTTTCTAGTTAGGTTAAAATAAAAATGATTACCGCTAGAAGTTAGCATTCAGCAACAGTACATCACGATCGCAAAACTTACTCCTTTACAACGCCTAGTTTTACTAAATAAATTAACTACATTATTACTTATGAAGGAGTAATTAATGCAAATAATGCATATTGTAATAATGAATAATTCATTGTGAGTCAGTAGGGAGTGACTCAGTTTTGTTGTTTATGGTAATATCAGTCAACAGGTTAAAATCAAGGTCAACCTGATTGATGTAATGAATGCATAGTGGGTGTAATATAATTACGTTACTACAATTAATAAAAATACGAATGAGTTAACACGACTAATACAAATTATGACTAAGTAACTTTCACCATTAAATTCACTTCCTACAACTTAATTTGCCAATAACAATTTTTAAAAAAATATATTCAAACTACATTTTTGTATGTCAGCTTTTTTTATCCCGTATGAGATGTCTAGAACGTTATGGGAAACAGGGTCTAAATATTAGAGTTAGGTTACAATATTTTTAGCCTTCTTGAAAATATTTTTTTTATATAGGCTAATGACAGATCACAGACAATTTTGCTTTTTTAAACACTCAACGTTTCGAATTTCTTTCCGAAATTCTTTTTCAAAAGCTCAGTTTTAATTAAACAATTATACAACCTAACTTAATTAATCTTTGGAAAAAGAGGAGCTTTGCGGAAATGTGGTATATAAAAAAAAGCAAGAAATGCATTGAATAAAATGACAGAATTAAATGTTTTTCCATCTGCATATGAATCTTTAGTAATGAAATTTAACATTTTTGTAGGTGTTTTGGTCACTTGAGGTAATGGATATATTATAATGATTGTGTTGTTTAAAATTTAAAATGTTGACTCTGTTATTAATAGCAGATGTGTTAGTATATGTAACTGTCATTTGTCTGTTTTGTTGTGATAGAAAAAAATGTGATTTGTAAATGGATATTTATTAAGAGTTTTGTAATTTGTTGATTTTTATTATGTTTTATATAATGTTATGTATTTTATAAATCGTAAGTTATGTTGTATAATTGTTTAATTAAAACTGGGCTCTTGAAAAGGAATTTCGGGAAGAAATTCGAATCGTTGAGTGTTTAAAAAAGTAAAATTATCAGGGATATGTCATTAGCCTATATAAAAAAATTAATAGTTATTAACAGACATTAAATCAAAATATTATCAAAATTAAATATTTTTGCTATATATAGAGACAAAATCAAATGTAAACTAGAGCAGGGTATATTTTACGTAAGTGGTTTCATAAACCAAATTATTATTTTGATAATAATCATTGTTGAGTCAATATTTAACCTAACCTGTTTTTTTTCAATTAAAGAAAAAATCTTTAATTTCAATCCGTAGGGAAATATCTTGTACAATAACGTTGTATCAGAAATTAAAGGTATTTACACAATAAGTGTGCACTATAAGTGTGTAAAACTTTAAAATAAACACAAATCTAAAAAAACAATTATTAGAGTTAGCAAGCGTTTAAGGCTTATGTTAAATAAGACCTATCTGTGGTGTAAACACAGGTCGTATTTATGTTAAAACACTTGTATTAAAACTGAAAAAAATGATTACCTCCTCGTCCAAAATAAATAATTTTGAAGTTACTTTTTTTACTTTCATAGTTTTTAAGTTAAATTAGTCTACGCTAATTTTAAATGTCAGGCTTTTTATTACCTCAAATAAAACTGCGTTAAAAAATATTTTAAATAGTATTTTCATAACTACAATAAAGATAATTATCGGCTTTAGTTTCTATTCGTTGGTTTACTGTAACTCTATAAGATTTTAACACCTATCGCCGCGTCATCATCGTCTTTGTCATCATCGTAGTTTTTGTTAATGTTTTACTGCTGTAGCTTTTCCAAAAGGCTTGGAAATAGAATCACACGAGAAGAGATTAGAAAACTAGGATTCTTATAAATAGTAACCTTTTTAAAAGCAAACGTTTGGTATCTCTAGACATTTTCCCCAAAATATTTTACTTTTTTATTTTATGTGATGTCTTAATTTACAAAACCTGGTAAAATTAATTACGTAAATAAATATTTTTTTTATTTTATAGTAAAGTATGTTTAAATTAAAAGAAATAAATTTGCCCAAATCAGAACGTGGTAAGTTTGACTTCCTGTTATTTGGCAATGAAAAAGGCTAGTGTACCCTGCCAAAATAGCGCGCCCCTCCGCTGCTAACATACACAAAGTGGCCAAGAATAGTTTACGAGATGCGTTCAAAGTACCAGCTGTCGAACTTTAACAACAGTGTTTAGCGTTTTAAAACGTTTCGACAGAAACAGGCAGACCGCTTCCTGAAACTAATATTAACATGAGCAAACCTTTCCCAAATGTAGTTAATTACCGAGTATCTAAAGGAACAAACTCCATTGTTATTTCATGAGCCGTAGCTCTATATGCGGTGAATTACATGATACGGCTTACTTAAGGGAATAAAAGATATAAATAGTTTGTATAGTAATTAGAGCCTCATATTACAATGAAAATATTGGAAAGAACCCCAATACCGCAAAAATAATTAAAAATAACAAATAAAACATGTTAATTAAGATTAAACCCTTATATACATTTCGATGCACGAGAGGGTCTTATTACAAAATTACAATCTGGGAAACAAGAAGTTACAAACTAGAGTGATGAAACTTCTTCTTTGCTAGATTTTAAATTTGTTATAAGACCCTCTGATGATGATGACATGGTCATCGAAATGTACATAAGGGTTTAATCTTAAGTAACTTGTTTTATTTGTTATTTTTAATTATTTTTGTGGTATTGGAGTTCTTTCCAATATTTCCATTGTAATATATTGTAGCACTGTGCTCTTGATATTGTATAGATCATCTTAGTTTATTATTGCAATGTTTTGTCAAGATGACCTTCCCCGTTTGTTTATGTCACATTCTTGAGGATGGAAACAGACGGGAAATTAAAAGGGAGGAAAATGTCAGCTCAGGAAATTATATGGAGGGGAAGAATAACATAGGTGACAATGACTCCGAAGAGGGCCTGCTTCTATCAAACTACTGAGTGTACAAAATACGAGGAGGGAGATAAATTTTCCAAACTGAGTTCTATTGTGTATATATTTACGGTTGTGCTATTTAATAACAACTCTCTGCATTGCCGCCTCGGGGTCTCTTCTATGTTGTATATCTCACCGTTGTTTTAAGATTAATGAAAGTGTGTAGTAACGCTGGTGTCGCTATATTTTGAATATATATTTCCTTACACAAAATAATTACAGAAGCTTAACATACCACCAGTCACTCTCTCTCTCTCTCTCTCTCTCTCTCTCTACACACACACACATATATATATATATATATATATATATATATATATATATATATATATATATATATATATATATATTAAATATGGTGATATGTTTTCTTGTATATATAGTTAATAAATTTAAAATATTTCAAACACAAGAATACTTTTAATGAATATATTTATTCATAAAATAAATATTTATTTAATGAATAAATATATTCATTAAAAGTATTCTTGTGTTTGAAATATTTTAAATTTATTAAATATATATATATATATATATATATATATATATATACATATATCACTCTCTCTCTCTCTCTCTCTTTATATATATATATATATATATATATATATATATATATATACATCTCTCTCTCTCTCTCTCTCTATATATATATATATATATATATATATATATATATATATATATATATATATATATACAATAACCTAGAAAACATCTCGTTTAATGAATTTTGGTTAAACATCTGCTCTTATACGGGCTATTCCTTCATAATCGCATTAGTAACAGCTCCCGTACGACTGCATAAACATTAAACCAGATTTGAATTATCTCGAATTAAGGAATATAATTTAGTTTTTAGAAATGAATAGCAATAGGTTTAATAACTTTTATTCTTGTAAAGTTTCCCAGTTTTGCAAACAAAATTATTTACTGATAAATATTTACCAATGCGTTTAGTAATTACTGTTAGTTTTAAAATTTTGAATTTTAATTACATAATAACAAGACCTACTCAATACTTCAATATATATTTATCTCAAACGGGTTTCGATGATTTTTCTTATGTCAACATCATCAATATGCTACTTAATTTTACCGCTAAATTTAGCGTTCTCACTGATAATAACATTAAAATGTGGGTTTGAGGCGAATATATATAAATATATATGTGTGTGTGTGTGTGTGTGTGTTTGCTTTGAGAACGTCTGGTAATTTTTAAATAGTTTGTTAATATACCTCATAACCTGAGTTCAAAACTTTTGTAATGGAATTATTGTTTAAAATGATTGATACACAAATAAATAATAGCATACTGAAAATATCTTTTAGAAAAATTGGATAAACTTACGCGTTATTATTTTGTGTAGGTTTTGTTATTATTTAATGAGTATTATTACTAATATTTTTATTTAATGTCAGTTAATAACTATTAATTTTTTTTTTATTCGAATGGCAGATCACAGACAATTAATTCATGCTTTTTTAACACTCAACGTTTCGAATTACATTCCGAAATTCCTTTTCAAGAGCTCGTTTTTATTAAACCAATTGGTTTAGACTATATAAAATAATATTTTTACTCAAAAGCTCAGTTGAAAGTTGTTTGTTTTAAATATGGTTTAATTATATTAATAAACGACTAACTAAAACAATAAATATCTTTTTTTTTAAATCAGTGCAAAAATATAGTAAAAATTAAATATTGTGAAACCTCACTGCCAAGCAACTTAATTTTAAATTGGTAATAAAACGACAAATTAATTATAACTACCGTAGTACAAAGCTAAAAATAATTCGTCACCCTATCATCGTTTTTTTAATATAATCTATTTGAAATTGTAATTATTTTACTTATAAATTGAAAATCACAATCACGATTCACAGATTAAAATTTTGCGCTAAATAATAGCAATGATTGTAGTAGTGACGTCAGAACAGCTGCTTCAAGGTTGGCTCTAGTGAAAGTCTCACTTTCCTCGGTCGATGACCCGTTCGATACGGTCAAGTCAACGACTGACGGAATCAGTGCCAAGGTGGTGCGGTGAACGGTCAATCCAACTGATATTTGACGAAATCCTTGGAACTAATTTAGAACTCAGGATGCAGCTGTATTGAACCGTTTGCAACGTAAATCAATGATTTGCTGTTATAAACCGTTACAAACGCTTCTGTACTGTAAGTAATTCTATTAAATAACAAGTAAACTTTCGCCCTGTCTGTTTTACTGTGCTTTGGTATAATTTTACTGTAATCTGGTAAACTTCTATTACTGTTAAATATCGTTACAGATTGTTAGCAATAGCTTGCGAGTATCGAGTACTGAGACAACTCTTCGTGACTCAGAATTATTTCAGATAAATGAGAAGTAATCGTACTCCTTTAAATTACTTAACAGTGGTTTATGTACCTACCTTATTCAAATTAAAGGAATATTATATTCATTTAACCTATTATTTGGCAATAACATGCATCTGGGTAGAGCGTAGACATATATCTTTATCCTGGTTGAGTTCTGGTCTACTTTTTAGTTAATGTCATAATTATATCCACGTATAGTACCAGGAAATTATGTTCTTTCTTCAGTCCTGTCCCTAATCGATCTTCATCTTTATTCTTCTTCTTCTAAGAAGGTGTAATGATAGACGACGCCTCTTTATAAATCCGACAGATAGCAGGTCGCAATCTTGCTACCTTGTAGCTCGCTAGAGGTTGACTGTCACGAGGGCTGAGCGGGTTTTGGAGGTCCAGGCCCGGGATAAAACCATTGCTATAACTTTCTCCCATTTCCAGGGGTTCATTATGTCCTTCCCTTACTCCATACTCATTCCTTATTCTTTTGTTACAAGTGGGTAACGATGTAACGGGCAGTCACATCTATATAGCCTCGATAGAGAGCTAGACTTAAGGTGCGCGTTCCTACTACCAGATGTCAGGAGCACTCTTACGTCCTCTACCACTGCGGTTTTATTCCCCTTTTAAATATCAGTCCTTCTAGTATCCAATTCTTTCCTTTCCTTCGTAGACGATAATAATCATACAGACAATTCCCCTTAAAACAAACCAAGCAAAATATATAATTTACTATTATATCTCTAAATATGTTGGTAGTAGAATTGGATTAAAATAGGCAAATAGAGAAGAACCACGTTTTACTAGATGATGGCACGAAAAATGGGTACAGCGAAAGATCCGTACAGCGAAATGAGCGTACATAAGGGAAACAATAACAATTGACGAGGGTAAGTCGTAAATTTGACAAGCGGAAAAATCTTACAAACCAGATTCCAGTTCAACCCAGGTTATCTAATCCTAAACTATTTGCTAATAGTTTTCAAGGTTTTAGATTTTCCCAGTCAAAATGGGCCAAAAAAGGTTTCCACTTTGTTAGTGGTCACTTTGATTTTAACTGTCGTGGTAATAAGTTCGACTTAATCGAAAGAGTATAATTAAAAGAGGCTGAAAATTCGGCTCCTATGCACACGAGACTGGAGCTACACTTAAAAGGAAATAGAAGAAAATCAAAGTATATTAAATCGGACAAAAAGGTTTGAAAACAAAACTAAAAAAATACCTAGAAACTAGAGACTAATGTTTTGCTTAAGATCTCTTTCCTACATCTAAACAATGGATTAGAATAGATACAAGAAATCAGATGGTAAGATCAAATAAATTGGTCTTGTGTAATATAGAATAAAATTTTAAAAAATTATGTAAAATGGAAAAAAAATTAAAAGTATAAAATAAAAAAGAAATTACTGAGGCTACAAGCTGATTTTAAACACGCCAAAATAATAGCGCAAGATATCTCTATCGTTTTGCCAGTCCAAAGCCTGAAAAAGTCTAATGGTAATCAGGTTTCAAGATACAGTTTCAAAGAATTTCAGCCCCGAGGAAGTAAACGCATCTGAGTTTATCTCAAAGCAAATCTCGTTTATGTAGCTCAATGATTAAGATCTTTTTTCGCCTGTCACAATGTTCTGACGTCATAGCTTACCCTTGTCATCTGTCGAATCTTGATCTTGTGCGCAACTTTCGCAATATTCCCGGTGTACGCATCTTTCGTTGTACGCATCTTTCGTGTATCCTACTAGTTAGGTCTATGTGTTAATTATTTTATTGACAGTAAATTACATTGGACAACAAATAGTGTATTTTGAAAAGCCTTTCAATTAAACAATGAAAATTAAGATTTTTAGGTGAATTGCAAGCTATTCGATAATAAGTCTTGATTCCTGATCAAGGACCTGAAAATTAATAAACCTAAATAATCCTGTGCAAAATGGCAACGATAGAGGATTTTGGTGGCCGTCATTTAAAGTGGATTACAAAACTAAACCACATAAATATTCAGATCCAAGGGGAAACGAGACCGAGCAATAGAGAAAGGCAAATTATGAAATCTTTAAAACAAACAAAGAATCCTCCTCTTAGCACAAACGGCGACGGCGCTCTTACTATAGGAATGAGATGGACAGGTCATGTAGCGTTTTACAGAAAGGCCATAACACTTGACCTATTTTTATAGGTTAGGTATTATAAAATCGACCTAGGAAGGCAATAAAATTGTAGAAGCCATAATAAAATTATGCCTACTCACTCAGAAAAGCTAGTAAAATTAAATGTAGGCAAACAGCCTGTTAGTGTGTTACATCGCCGCAAGACTTCGCTCATTACGAAACCGTCATGTGTTTTCTCAAATACTCACGAGGCCATTTGCTATTTGATACGTCCACTGCTTGAGCGAGACATTGGGTAAATATAAATGTCTAAAAATTCAACTGGTCTCGACCCTCTCCCGGTCGCTTGACAGTACAAAGCTAGGCTTCTGTTAAGGTATATCTAAGTTGGAAAGCCAACAAATCCTAAGCAAACAGAGTGTGGCTTCTGTGATGGATGAATTAATATTGACTTTCATTATCACTCGGGTGTAAAGTGCTACCTCGAGTGATAGCACAGCAACACGATTTATTGTCAAGTGTTTATCTGTTCACCAAGGTGAAGATGGTGATAAATAAAAGCTTAATGGCTTTTATTTAAATTTTACACACAAAGGAAGAAGGTTATCAACGGAGCTATAAGCATTTAAAACAAAATAATCCGACACTTCAAAACACTTAACAATAATTATGATACAATGAGTAGAAAAATACATTTTAATTCGGTTTTGCAATGAAGCAAAAACATATTACCGTGCATTTTTCTTCCGAACGTAAGTCATTGTTTGATTATGATGACTTACTATATTTTTACTTTCCAAGTGTACATTGAGTATGTTATTATATTTGCAATATATCGTGTGTGCAGGTTCATAAAAGAAAATTTTCAAACTGATTTCGTTGGCACAATGTTTTTAGTTCTGTTCACATACAAATAAAACAATACATCAGTATTCTACCTGCAACCACTGTTAAAGAAGTCAGATGGTGCGAAACTACTAGAACTCCAACCCATTCTTCTCCCACCAGCTGGCCTACGTCTTCGAAGGTGCACATTTTTTAATTCTTAAAATTAGCGAAGTTTCTAAAGGTTTTGTTTAATGTGCGAGGAATTCTAATCATTGATATTTATTTTACAGTTTTTTCCAATGTAGGGAATCTAGTTCAGGGTCGTATTACAGAAAACGTTTTTTTCTCTGAAGTTCTTAAAATGATTAAAACTATCTCGTTTTATTTTTAAGGATAGTTCAAAGTTTATGACAATGTAAGAACTAAACATATCAAAAAACACTTTATAAGTGGAGAAAATCGTTAATTTATTATTTATCATTAAACAGTTCTGAAGAGAATTGAACAACAAGATGGACTTTGAACACAAGAACAGTGAATAGTGTAAAAATGAGAACATTGTCCAGTAACTTAGGTGGGTATTTACCTCAAACTGCTGAACCATAGATTTCAAAAGAAGGCTTCTTAAAAGTTATGTCTCTCATATTCCATGCACGGATGGAAGCATTGATTTTTGAAATGTGGGCCTAGAAGCGTGCAAGGGGCATATTGTGGACCGGTGAACCAATGTCGCTTCGGTTGCGTAAGGGGGACGGAAATACGAGTAACGATTACAAGAGGAAAAGGTGGAATGTCTGTCATCTTGTAAGGCACAGTAAATACAACTGCTTTAGATGATCTTCAATGGAAAAAATGACATTAACGTGGGGCACAGTAGGAGAAGAAACTCTTGGCATCATAGCTTGAACTGATGGTTCGAATTGTCATCTACCTTAAATAAAATCAAATAGCCTTTTCAATTTTCGCAACGAAAAAGACATGAAGAGAATATATGGTAAAGAATATAAAATGAAAATTATCATTAGGATTATTTGTACGATAATGTTCACTGAAATGTGTTTTTTTAAATGTTTATGAGTGAAACGTTCAAACTACAACCAACACACACTCATTACCAATTACATTATAACTCGCACGTACCTCTTGACATTATAACCCCCAATACTCCTTAAAAATAGACCTATATCCCTACCTTAATATACCTATCTACCCTAACCTAAAACAACTAAGATGTCACATAGTCTGAGTTGACAATGGGATACATCTTCCGAAACGACCGTCCTTAATAATAAAAAAAATAAGTGCTACTATAGACAAGTGTACAACTAACATATGTTCCAGTGTTTTTAGTTAAAAAATAGTAGCTCAAGTGAAGATGGAATCAAATAATGTCCGTTATTTAAGGAGGGTCTTCGTACCATTTGCTTGACAGAAACTCTACGGCACTCTCAAGTAACTCGGCCAACACGAGTTCACTAGCCTCGACGCGAAGTGAAACTGTCCATGTGTAGAAAACAGTCTTTTCATTGTACAGAGCGACGTGAAGACGTAACCAGATTACAGGCCCACCTTATTATGCATTCGTCATGCATGCATCAATGATCAGCTGACTTGACAGAGATCAGCTGACACTGTTTAGACCACTAATAAAAATCAAATTAACCAAGAGCTGCATTTGTATTTTGAAATGCAATTAGTGAAGCTTTGAAAACGTAAAATAAAATCACAAGTGCAAACAGAATCACTTTATAAGGGATGAATCTTCTTCTAAGTATGTTAAAAATGGATATTTTTATTCCTCGTTAACTACTAGATATGCAGTTCCAAATTACTATCTAAAAACCATTTAATTTTTTTTTAGATCTCTATTAAACTTATCTTTATTATTAGAAAAATTTACACCACTATTAAATTCCATCTTGAAAACTTGAAAACGTGTTTTACTCAATCTTAAATTGATACTAGTTATTACAATTAACAATTATATGACTTATGACAAAATTAAGGTTTCACAATAAGATGTAAAAATGAAACCTAAGATTATATACATGATGATGATGAATAGTTACTATCCGGAGTACATCAGTTCATTTTTCAGTGCATAAAATGGCAGTTGATCGACATTTTGATAGAATCTCATCTAGCACTGAGCACCTTCAAACACAGATGTTGCACCACACATATATATATAAAACTTAGAGACACAACCTAATCACTTAAAACTTGTACTTTAACTACAGTGCTCTCATTTCAAGCCTTGGGAGAACTGTCTTTATCTAAGAGAATTGTCTCTCCATCCGAAATCAATGTTATTAATATGTGTGTGTGTGTGTGTGTGTGTGTGTGTCTAGGTGTGTGTGTGTGTTTAAGAGTGTGTGTGTTGGTTGGTCTGTGTATTGGTTGGTCTGTGTATGTGTGTGTGTGTGTGTATATATATTGGTGTGTGTGTGTGTGTGTGTGTGTGTGTGTGTGTGTGTATGTGTGTGTGTGTGTGTGTGTGTGTGTGTGTGTGTGTGTGTGTGTGTGTGTGTGTGTGTGTGTGTGTGTGTGTGTGTGTGTGTGTGTGTGTGTGTGTGTGTGTGTGTGTGTGTGTGTGTGAGTGCGTGAGTGTGTGTGTGTGTGTGTGTGTGTGTGTGTGTGTGTGAGTGTGTGTGTGTGTGTGTGAGTGTGTGTGTGTGTGTGTGTGTGTGTGTGTGTGTGTGTGTGTGTGTGTGTGTGTGTGTGTGTGTGTGTGTGTGTGTGTGTGTGTGTGTGTGTGTGTGTGTGTGTGTGTGTGTGTGTGTGTGTGTGTGTAGTGTATCACTAAAGTTCACTCCCCATGCGGAATAACCCACGTCTACATTTACAATTTAAGTAAGCTGATAATTCAATAGTTGCTGGAAAGGCTGTATACACTGACGCATTGCCCCAATAAAACCTCTCCCCACTAAAAACAACACCGGGTAAAAAAGCTGTGCGAGATTTACTACTCAGGCAATAAAAGAAGTGGATCTTGTTGCAAGTCTCTGTGGTTTTACCGAGAAGTTGAGAACACACATTTACAATATTTTATAAACACTAATATAACACGAATAGTAGATCATTTATAAAAACTATAAACCCTGAAGTTTTTTATAACTGGTTCCGATTTAATTTTTTTAGATTCGGTGTATAACAATTATGAAATGATCGAATGCAGAAAATTTTGTTAGCAATGTATAATAAAATAGATTCATGGCTCCACAAAGTCACGCCTTACATTGATTCGATGAATCCATAAAAAATAATTCAAGCCTAATTTTGTAACCTTTTAAAGAATATCATGTTTTATTGCATTCACAATATATTATTCATTAACTATTTTATGTAACAATTTATAATACTTCCACTAAATATGATCTTGTTTAGACTAATTTAAGTCGTAAAATGTAAGACTAATTTTTTTCTAAATTATATGTTTTTTACTCTAATTTGCAGAGAAAGGAGTTTTACTATGATTAGCGATAATTCACTACTATTCTTATCACTTGTCAAAAAAACACTACTTACTCATATTTTTCGGCTGACGCGTTTTGCACTAAATCAGTGCATTGTTCAATCTTGTAAGTCACGGACAATAGATAATTTATCATCAAAAGTGGGGTTCAGCCTTTTATATGCATTTTTAAAAAAAAATTAATTACGCAAGTAATGTTTGTAAGTCGTGAAAAAACACACAGTATGTACTGTTATCACACAGTATGTGATGAAATTTGATATTTTCCGCCCATAGTAATGAAAAACCGTTACTAAATTTAAAAAAAGAGTAAATTTGTATTATAAATAATTTAAATATAATAAAATAATGATAGGTTTTATAAATCTTATGCGTTCCAAATGCTTTGTTACAAAGAAGAGCATCTGAAGATAGCACTTGAAAGCAGAAACCCTTGGAATTAACATTCAGGTAAAGTCGATTTGTTGGTTCATTTTTGTCGATAGAGACTCACGTTTCCCACCGGGTTGACACGTTACGCATGGGTATTTTAGGGATAAAATTTCATCCTCACTAACCATGTTTCCCTCTTTTGTCAGTGACAGCATGGTAAAATAATGTCCTTAAAATAATAATTTCCTATAATTTTACGATCCTAATCATCCCTACCAACCAATTATACCCAAACAATCAGCTATACTGTGTAGAACATATTTGTGAACAGGTGATACAAAATTTCCATAATCTTACAGTCGGACTAATAAAACGATCTACAACACCTGTCAAGTAGACATTCTAATCCATGTTATACTGTACTGACATTTTTAAATCAGGACATTGCGGTAAGTTCGTCAGATTAACTGAACTGGGCCAACGGACAGACCGACGAGTTGCTACGGGACCGAGTTCTTGTTTCGGAACGAAATTACATTTCTGTTGTCTAGATTTAATATAATCAAAAAGTGACGGCGACAGTAAGGCTGTAATTTAGGTTTCAGACAGACAAGTCAAAACTTTTCAGACATAGTAAATTATTTATCGTCCGTCAGAAAGCTCTGAATGTTCGTCCTTAACAACGACAACATACCGTTATTTTAAAGATAACTTCGGCATTATTAGAAAACAAATTATTCTTTCATAACAATTAGAAGTAAGTCCAAGTAAATGTACAATGATTTCTTTATAGGCCTATTTAGATAAACTACAGTGTATGCTTTTGTCTTGCTAAATTTAGCAAAGACTGTGCATTAATTAAAGAAACTTGTAATTGTTTAGTCTCGACATTGTTTGCTCATTGAGATAATAAAAAGATGGACATATTTTTTTTTTCTTTTATTTAATTAAAACAATTTAATTACACGATGAGACTATTATACACGTTATTCTGATATTATAGAATATTGAATGATTTTGTAGGTACAAAAGCGTCTTTGGACTTGCGCAAAACTAATTTTATTTCTACCACTTGATCGTCGGATTGCCCTTCAAGTCCCAGCTTCTCTTGTCTATTCCATTCCAGGTATGTAAATTATCTCACTGCAATTTCAATCTATTTTATCTAACTTGTTCTAGAAAATTTATTTACGACAGTTTTTATTTATTCTAAATATTATTAAAAATAACTTTATTCAAAAAATAAACAGTCTAGACAACGTAAATAGACTTTCAACGGAACTGTGGAGATTATTTTAAAATAAAATGCCTAATAGATGCATTTACGCATTCGTGTGTAACGCGCACCCGCATTTAATTACAATATGTTAGGGAAAATATGATAAAGTATATAGCTAATAATTTGCATTTACCAAAATGTTTTATTGAAATATCCAAACACGAACAGTTAAGAAACTTACAATATCTACAGTTTGTTTCTTTTTGCTATGTACAATGTTTTGCTCATAATCACTATTTTCCGAATATGGTGGAATATCTTCATTCTAATGAGAATCTCCATTACCACTGTTATTTTCCAGAGCACGCGTCCTCCGTACCATCCATTGGTAATTTCACATTTTTTTAAGCTCTTCTCGACTTTTTTATATTTCACTGCCAGGCTTAAAATTCATTCCAAAATAAGTGAAAGGGAAGATCTTCTCCTTTTCCCAGATAGGGTATATGTATCTTCACCATCACACATTCAGTGGGTGTACAGATAACTGCCTTTGAAAGGTTGAAAGCTGCTTGGAATTACTGCCGAAGCAGTTTTACATATCTGCCAGCTTTCCCTTTACGGTTTCTGTCAAATGCGCTTTGAAACTATCCAATAGACTTTTTTTCTTTAACAAAAAGCTCCTGGTCTTTGATTCCACACTTTTTCGAATCAGTCTAAAACTACTAGATTGTAGAAGGTAACAGACGCGCCCATATTTCTGTCATTACAATTATGCCTATTCGTGTATGTCGAGCAGTCTTATTTTGTAATTAACTAACTACAATTTCCTATATTTTCATTGACGTAAAATTGATCACTGCATATTTCTTTTACTCCTGTTTCTAAATATAAATATCTAAAATCAAAAAAGAATTAATATTAAATGTATTTAATTATTAGCGTTACTGTAAATAAACGGTTTTCCAATAATAGAAGTAAAATTGTACAAACTAACGTCGCTAGATGTACGTACCTGTGCGTCTGTAGATGTATCTGTGTTTGTGTATCCTTAGCCTCCACAAATTTCGCGTGTGGTACTATGTTGTAATAAATAAGACGAAAAGTAATACATTTATTTAGCATAAATATATATATATATATATATATATATATATATATATATATAGTAAAACTTAGATGAATTATTTTTTCTTGCTGAATATGTATGGTGAAATAAAATAACTTTCATAAACAAGAATATACGAGTATTACTTCATTTTATTGTTGATTGAAGCTTTTCGCTAATTTACATTATTAGCATTTTCAAAATTTATAAATCACTGTCCAGTTATGTGACTAGAGTAAGACTGTGACTAGTGTAACAGTTACTACCGTAACTGGACAGTGATTTATAAATTTTGAAAATGCTAATAATGTAAATTAGCGAAAAGCTTCAATCAACAATAAAATGAAGTAATACTCGTATATTCTTGTTTATGAAAATTATTTTATTTCACCATATATATATATATATATATATATATATATATATATATATATATATATGTTACTCTTTATCATATAATAAAAATTAAACACTTCCCTTTACTAAAAGTAAATTTTTGTTATATCAGGAAGGTCATCTCGGGAGATGTACCCTATCCCATTAGTTACGTTAGAGTTGATAATGGGCCACATCTTCCTAAACGGCCATCCTAATTTAAACAATAAGTAAGTGCTACTACAGTGAAGTGTTTTCACATAAACGTAACTATATATTGAAGTGTATAATGAAGTATGTAGAAATATATATTCATTATCTATTTAATTTTCTGTGCATTTGGATCTAAAGATTCATTTGGCAATATTTCGTTTAACAAGTGGATCAGTACTATATAGGTCTCCCACGATTATAAAACGGTAACTGTGGTAAGAGCAAGGAAACCTTGTGTGGTAAACAATAAAAGAACCAGTTTCTAAGCGTTTGGTCGATCTGGTGATCCTCCATGAAGTTAAATAATTGTACAGAGTTAGGCAAGAGAAGTGAGCAAAGTATTGAATGGGAAGAGAAGGGGATAAGCTAAGTGAAGTGGGATTGTGGAAGCCGGAGCTGGAGTGAATGACCGAGAGCGAAGTGATGTAAGGCCGTTATGCAATGTTACCGGCAGCAACCACGTGCAGGGAAGCCGGGCAGGTCACGCAATCCCAATGCTTATTGGCGAATTTTGTTGTAATGGAATATACTGGACCCGGCACAATGACGTCAGCAAAGACATTTATATACAACAGAGCACGAAGCTGTACGTTTTGTTTTTATTTGGAAAACCAATATTATCGTTAAACCTTTCAAACCATATTGCAGAAGACCATTAAGCAAACGTTTGTTAATTCATTTGAATTTAATAACTTTTTTTAAAGTGATATTTATAACAAGTGATATAGGGGTCATCTCCTACTTAGGACAACAAAAAAATGGTTTTATTTTAGTTACTTTTTATTAAATAATTACAATTCAAATAAATATGTATAGTAAATATATATATATATATATATATATATATATATATATATATATATATATATATATATATATAGTATATTAAATATGGTGATATGTTTTCTTGTAATATAGTTAATAAATTAAAAATATTTCAAAAACAAAAATATTAATAATAAATACATATATTCATTAAAAGTATTCTTGTTTTTGAAATATTTTTAATTTGTTTATTATATATATATATATATATATATATATATATATATATATATATATATATATATATATATATATGACAGAATCACAGCATCAAGTGGCAAATTAGAAAGCAAAATTATTTAATAAAATCAGTAATTAAATTCAATTAATGAATTAATATTTTTTTTAAACTGTAGGCTATAAGCATCAACTGTAATCCTCTACAAGTTTGAAAAAATGTATTCGAACTTGAGTGGATGAATGAAAAGTATTTTATTAACGATTGAAAAATGAACAGGATATATTATACACACACACACACACAAACATACACCACACACAAATACACACACACACACAAACAAACATACACCACACACACAAACACTTACACAAACACACATACACACACACATTTGAGAGAGAGAGAGAGAGAGAGAGAGAGAGAGAGAGAGAGAGAGAGAGAGAAAGAGAGAGAGAGAGAGAGAGAGCTAATAGAATCAACTAGAAAATACGTTATTATAAAAATTGTATAAAACGGCGGCTAAAAATAAACTAAAAATTCCATGGTAAATATTTTCATAAACAATTTTCAAATATCTAATATATGTTACAAGAAAATTTATTGTTTTAAATTTCGTCTTTAATTAGAAATAAAATTGACACTCTCGACCAATATTTTTATTACATTAAATGCTTATTAATAATCAATTAATCATCTTCATTGATTCCAACACTGACGCTAACAGTTTAGGCATTGTCTCACAAGGATTTATTTCTAACATTTTTACTCAAGTATTAAACTTTTTATAGTGAATATTTATTGGAAATCAATTATTCACAATTCATCCGGACTCACTTTATGTAAAGCGGCGACATCTAGCATCAAAAGATTGAATTATGTCAGAGCTGAATGGTCATATCTTTACAGTTTTCCATTATCTGTAATGATACCAGTTGCACAGTTTCGCATTATCTGTCTGCAGTACCCTATATACAGTATTTTCTTTTTTTTAAACCGACTTCAAAAAAGGAGGACGTTCTGTATTCGATCCGTAAGTTTTATTTTTGTTTGTTCCACGATAACATTGGAAGTATTTAACCAATCAAAGTGATTTTGCTTGCAACTGAAAGAGTAAACCTTCCACCCATTATAGTTACACCCAATCCGTCTGATTTCCAGACAATAATAAGCTATTTTAAATTTGAAAAAAATTTTGGAGAGAATTTTTTTTACTTTTTTTTAAAAAATAAGGCATTTGAATTATAAGATAATTACTAAACAAAGGAAACAATCACAATATCTATTTTATACAGTATTCTACAACACACAAAAAAGTATAAAACGAATAGTTTTTTTATTTCTTGCTTTATAAAGTTTAGAACGAGGATCATAGGATACTAATGAATGGATTTTCCTCAATTTCCGCTGAAAAAGCGAAGATTCTTCGATAGTCTAACCATATTGATATACAACTTCAAATAACTCGAATGAGATAAGCAAAAATAAATACACTGAAAATCTAAATTAGTTAATTTACCATAATCAAGATATACAATAATCCTCTGCAGAAATTCTCATTACTTCACTAAATATCAAGAGATAAAATCATTAAATATAACTTTACTATCAATTTTCACTTTCTTTTAATAATATTTTATGAATACAAAATGTTTTCCTAATAATTATTAGACACCTAATAATTATTAGACAGTATTATTGAATATTTATCTGAGAAATTATGTTACACTAACTAGATGACGTTAGTGGTTGAATTACGTTTTTTAACTAAAATGAAAAAGAATAATTGCAAGATAAGATATAATAAGTAGGATTTTAGGAAAATTCGTCATGGGAATTTCAACATAAATTACTCAATATATTCGTGTGACAAACTGATACAAGTTAGAGACAAACAGTTGTAAGTTAGAGTTTGTAGTAGCAAAACTCACTGATGATGATGACTTTGTCATTGAAACGCGTATGAGTAAATAAATGATTAATTTGTGAGTCTTGTGTATGTCTTTTATTTGTTTTAACATGACCTCACAAGCTAAGTTCAAAGAATAGTTGTATTAACTGATATGTTTATCGTATTCTTCAAGGGCGTGTTAATTATTTGAACAACGATCAAGCAATATGATTAGAGGGGTTTACACATCGGAAATTTGTCTGGATAAATATTGTCAACTTTGTCAACAAAATCAACAGCATGAAACGAAATTCGATTATAATGTAAATATAAATTAAAGATCATACATCTAAAAATGAGGACATAATTTTTTAAAAAAACAACCGATTTAAAAAAACCGATATCTAACTTGTACTTACTAAAAAGTGAAAAATAATTTTCTGATAGCAAAAACATAATTTATCATAAACTTACAATCCACAAAATTTTGAAGTCGGCGCCGCAATCATGTCTGCTATTTGCTAATCCATCAAATCTGTTCCAAACATTTCCGAAACAATCAACTTTTTGATTGCTTGATTCCCTATGACTCATTGTAGCGAACCATAGAGTCTTCTGTTGAAACAAAAATTTCATACATTCGATATTATGATAATATGCGGAAAGGTAATTAAAGGTGTATGGAAGAAATGATTGAATAGCCTATGTGTATATCATAGTTTGTTAATCATGTCAGGAGCGCCGACATCATGTAAAACCCCTTTATCTGTTTTGTTCAGTATGTTAGGTATAAGTACAAGTATGAAATTAGGCGCCGGCTTCAAAATTTTATGTGCCTATGATAAATTATGTTTTGGTTTTAAGAAAGTAAGTAAACATTACTTTTTAGTAAGTAAACATTATATAGCAAGTTCTTTCTTTGAAGTCGGTTGTTTTTTTTAGATTTTTTAAAATGATATACTACATAATATTTTTTTGAAAACATGATTGTATGAAGTAGAATATATATTTTTATATATTTACATCTTAACATATAGCAAATATACTTTATTTATCCAGTTACATAGGTTTCGACAATACAAACCGTCTTCTTTAGGATAAACTATGGAATCACAGCTTTTACTTTAGTCTTTATTTTACGAAATCTAAATAGAACGACTTGAGAGTTTTATTAGTACTATTTGCGCCAAAAAAAACTTGTGAGATACAATTTAATATTTATTAATTAATACATCTAATAAAAATCCCCAACATTTATTACTCACAAAACACTCGTAATGTATAAAATGAATAAATTTTCTTTGTTAGGGTAGACTATGGACACAAATAAGTAAAATAACCAGAAACCGGCTTGAGTCGCTTGTTTACGGTCACAGTTTAAGATTAGAAGACAACTAGTGTTATCGAAACATGTATGAGTGAAAAACAAGGTTTGTGAGTAGTAAGTTTCTGCTGATTTACAAGATACATTTAAATATGACATAAATTACATATCACACATTTATTTCAAATAATGGTTTTTATTATTTTTTAAAATATTTTAAGAATGTATTGTAAATGTTTGTAAAGACTTAAAGGCCTCTTATAGTTACAATTCAAAATTTCTAAAGTGCCAATTCAAAAGACATACAGCTACAATTCGAAAGACCTACAATTACAATTCAAAAAACATATAGCACCAATTCAAAAGACATGCAACAGCAATAAGAAGACATGCAGTTGCAATTCAAAAAACATACAGCTCCAATTCAAAAGACTACAGCTACAGTTCAAACGACATAAAGTTACAATTCAAAGTACTTACAGAAACAATTCGAAAGACATGGGGTTAAACTTCAAAAACTTAGAGTTACAATTAAAAAGACACACAGTTACAATTCAAAAGAAATACAGTTACAAATCAAAAGACGTAGAGTTTCGATTCAAAAGACTTACAGTTACAATTCAAAAGGCTTACAGTTACAATTTAAAAGACTAGCAGTTATAACTTAAAAGACTTACAGTTACAATTCAAAAGACATACAGTTACAAATCAAAAGACGTAGAGTTTCGATTCAAAAGACTTACAGTTACATTTCAATTGACATACAGTTTCGCTTCAAAAAAACTTACATTTTCAATTCAAAAGGCTTACACTTACAATTTAAAAGACTAGCAGTTATAACTTAAAAGACTTACAGTTACAATTCAAAAGACATACAGTTACAAATCAAAAGACGTAGAGTTTCGATTCAAAAGACTTACAATTACAATTCAAAAGGCTTACAGTTACAATTTAAAAGACTAGCAGTTATAACTTAAAAGACTTACAGTTACAATTCAAAAGACATACAGTTACAAATCAAAAGACTTGCAGCTTCGATTCAAAAGAGTTACAGTTACAATTTAAAAGATTTCGTGTTATAAAGGAAAAGACTTAGAGTTTCGATTCAAAAGACTTATAGTTACTCAAAAGACTAACAGTTACAATTCAAAAGACATACAGTTAAAAAGCAAAATACTTAGAGTATCGATTCAAAAGACTTACAGTTACAATTTTAAAAGAAACATACAGTTACTATTAAAAAGTTGACCGGTATTGTGGCGTACAGTACATAAATATTGGAAGGACCTCTCACCCGGAATAGTTTATTTGCTACTTGTAAAACCAGCGACTCTTGGTTAATCTCAATTCAATACACAGTAAGTCAAATTAATTAATAGTTTCAGTCAGATGTTTTTAATATAAATGCCTTACGTTCAGCTATATTTTAAGGGTATATTGAGACTATAAAATACCTTCTCCTAAGCTTAAAGCTTGTGAATAATGTATTATTTACGAACTAGTTCTCAGAGTATCTTTGGTCTTTATCTATAACAGCAGTATGAAAATAAACAGAATAATTCTTTATGGAATTAATATATGCGTTTCTGGAAAATGAAGAAATTAAAACTCAGGCGAAACAAGTTTTTACGGAGAAACGGGGGCAAATGGAACGGCACCGACTTAAATGTTAAACAGATGAAGTAGAAGGAACGGACTCGTAATGTAATTGGAATTCATGAATCTGTAATAAACTGAATTTAAAAAACAAGAACATTTACAAAATTCATGTTTTATTCAACACTGCACGGTTGATTTTTATAGCTCGTGAAGGTGATTTGGCAGAAGGGTTAAATTTGGATTATATAGCAAAATTAAGTGGTTAATTACAATTGGAAAGTAACTTAATTTCTTAAAAACCCAATTGCAAGATGGTAAAATAAAGGCACCATAGGTGGCCTTATAACTCTTTATCCATAGAAGTAATAACTGTGCTATCATAGGTACTTCCACAATATTTAAAAAATTGGAGTTACCTGGCTTTAAAAATGCTAGCCTGATCAAGTAACCCAATAATTTCATGCATTTCTCCGGTCTGTAAATACGGGTGATACTATCTCTAAATATTTACCTTATAAGATATGATATCCTAAGTGTATTTTCACCTTTAAACAAGACACATACACACACACGCGCGCGCGTGCTCGCACACACACACACACACACACACAATCACACACACACACACACACACACACACACACACACACACACACACTCTGTGTGAGTACTTACGAAAGCGCCAGACACACAGATACACACGCAAACACACACACACGCACACACACACACACACACACACACACACACACACACACACACACACACACACACACACACACACACACACACACACACACACACACACACACACACAAATATACACCACACACACATACACACACAAACACTTACACAAACAAACACACACACACACACACATACACACAAACACTTACACAAACACACACTCATATTTATATATATATATATATATATATATATATATATATTTATTTATTTATTTATATATATACAAAGTGTGTGTGTGCGCGCGCGCGCTCACGTGCAGTAAAAATAATATAATTTAAAATGTTACTGCAATCGCAGGCAAGAAGCAATGACGCCAACCGTTGCCAATACCCACTAACGAATGAACATTGTGATTGAGTGATTGCAGTGTATATAAACTTGAAATCAACTCCATAGCAGCTAATGAAGAGGGAATGTAAATGCTCCATAATTGACTACATCAAGTTCCGTCTTTAGAGATCGAACAATTAAAATTTATCGCTAGACTTAAGTTTGGTTATTGTCTGCGATAAATTAGTTTATAAACTTGCCGGCTTGGAGTCTAATTGCTCTAAAGCTTAACTAAATTAGCCTCTTGTATGTGTATTCGCTTGGATATGCTTCGTTTTACTGGATTCGTTGAAGTATCAACTTTTATTATGGCAAACATATTTTCTCAATTTAAAACACGTAATATAAAGTGATAAAGAGTATACTCACAAATCTTTTGTTGAACAAAAAATTAGAATTCTTGGTTCAAGTATCAACCGAATGTTTGTCCAACAAACCATTTTTAAACTCTATTCCTACATAGATTAACAGAGACAACATTTTTAAAGTTACTTTTAAATAAATAACTACAATTAATATAAATAAAATAACACAATCTATGTGTTACAACAGCTGTTGTACCACATAACCTATAACGTAAAATCAGCTGTTTAATGAAATCATATGTTATCACTTATTTTAAGGCAAATGGGACTAAATAACTATATTCCATGTCTTCCCCATTTGTTTTTCTCCCATATAAAACCAAAATAATTAAATTAAAATTAATTTATGAATAAATATTTGAAAAACTGTATTAACATCAAATCCCATCCACTACAAGTATAAACAAATGTATTAAAACTTCAACGAATAAATAAAAATTATTTGACTAAAGTTTGAAAATTTGAGATAAGATATAAGTTATATTAAGGAGAGTGTGATCTAATAGAAGGAATTGAAGAAGAAGAAGAAAGAAAACATTCACCTACTGATCCTTCTACTAAATTTATCACTTTGTATCCAAGGTGTGTTATTGACTTCCCAACAACATATGGTGTGAAAAGTAAATTTTTTAAATGATCAGATTGTAAAGCCTGGCGAACATATTAGTACATTACAGAAAAACAAAACAAATTGAGTTTTAACATTTTTTTAAATGAAATAAATTGCATTGAAACAAATTTAAAACACGATTATATTTTTCGTAATTTCAATTGAAACAAAATAAACGTTTGAATTTCAATTGGTCCTAAACCTACTCTGGGGTACATACTGACTTAACTACTTTTAATTGCATAATGTTAATTTATATGGCTGTAAGCAAGTGGAAGTTTACCATTACTTCGGTCTGTTGTAAGTAGAACACAGCGGTGATAAATATCGTTAGTGAAAAAGATGCACTCTGTATTTTATGCTTTGCGCGAACATTGTTTTAAAAGATTTGATGAATAAACCAGAAATATTTAAAATAGACCCTTTAAAGAAGAATAAACCGAAATAAGCCTAATATTAAAAATGTGTAAAAAGAGAGGGTGAAGAACAAAAGACACAAGAACATACAGAACTCTGAAAGCATTTATTGAAAAGAAGGAATGTTAAAGGAAAAGTACGGTAAATGGACCAGAATGTACAAAAAAAGGGAGAGCGGCAAAAACATCGAATCAATTTCAATTTCTGATTAATACCAGCTCTTCATAGAAACTGTTATAATTAATTATTTACCATATTTATCATAGTATTTCGTGAGGGGTTACACTTAATTGGTTCAACAATCCAGTTTTTTTTTTAAAGAAGGTAGAAATCATTCCACAATTTTCTCTTTCATTTTACCACGTAATTACGGACCCTTAAAGGTTGAAAACCCTTCTTCAAATCGACCCTAATTCTGCTTCGAAATCCTTTTTTTTTAATTTTGAGGATGAGAAATGGAATTAATTAAATTTTGTTTTTTGTTCTTTTTTCTTTATTTCAGTTCGCTTCAATACAGAATTCAAAACCCCCATTTGCCGCCCATTCGTATTTCCTTCAAGTGTATCATCATATAATTGACTTGTCATTGTATCATCAAGTAGTGATAGCAATTTTACGATGAAACGAGCACTTGGCACCTTTTCCTACCTGCACTCTATTTCGGGCATTAGAATTTTTTATTTACTTTGGATATTTTCCTGTAAATAAAACATCTGTATTGTAGGTTTATAACACGTGTAAACACGTTCCAAAACCATCATCCCCTGGTAAGGGTTTTTAATAAATAATTTATTTCCATTTTATATTTGGAAAATGCTAACAATCAATAGATCAAAGAGTTACAGATTTTCGAAAGCCAATGATGGCATAGGATAACTAACAGCTGTTTTCATAAAACTATTCACTTAGAAGATGTTCAGTGGTTATGTTTAAATCATTTTAAAATGCAATTTCTTATATATTTAAAATTATGGTATACATGGTTGAATTATGTAATAACGTGTTTTCATATAAAAACATTTTTCATTAGGGTATATAATTTTTGTATTGTACTTTAGTATTAACTTAAATTTTTTATTCCCTAATACTTGGCTATAAGTATCGTTACGAAACATGCTGCGTTGTTAAGGTCAATGACTGTATTTATTATATAGTATATGTTCACTTACTAGGAACTATTTAATAAATACTATTTGAAGTTATACTTCTGTTTGCTAACGGTTCTCTTTCTTTCAATAATTTGTTTAAACATTTTTCTACCACACTGGGAGACTTTACCAGTGGGTATAGTTGGTGATTTAAAATTAATGAAAATAGTGCACTAAGGAACGATAAAATGAGTAATCAGTGACTAAATCACAATACTTGTCGAACCGAAAATAACCCATTTATGTCATTATTTGATATATTGTTATTTCTTTGTTTTAGATAGTAGTTTTCTTATTTAACAACTGTTATAAATCTCTTGATATTTAGTGCATGTGGGTGACTTTAACAATGGATATACTTAGTAATTTAAATATAATAAAATAGTGCATCAAGGAACGATAACCAGAGTAAGATAAATAACTGGTAAAACCTAAAAATGTTACTGCATGAATCTTTTTATGAGAGAAAAATTTGCTATTAATATACTTATATCTGTTACCAATATAAGAGAAAGTGATTTCCAAGATTTGAGCCGAGAAGCACAGTTTACTAGTTAATCAACATATCTTCGTTTCAGTGATATTTTCTTACCACTTAACAATACATCTATCAATTTACTCCTGCAGTGACTGCACTGTCTTGTTGCTAACAAATGTGTGCTTGAATATTGGAAGGGGCTGAATCATTAAGGGCTGTTTAATGCTTGCAATGTTCAGTACTTGCCAATAATTAGTGAACGCCGACTTGGTCTTCTTTGTGGCCGGTTGGGAAACACTTTGTTCATTAACATGACCCTCGCTGCGCGGGTATGACTTATTCAGTACGCATGACCAATACGGCATTCTATTGTTGCATAACGAAGCCCCTTCCTATCGACACCTCCCATATCTGTGCTCCTCCTGCATACGCATTGCATTAATGATTAGCTCTTTGCAATAAGGCCTAACAACCTTTCCAGTCCGACGTATAGGCAAGATAAACGGATGTCTTTTTAATGATTGCGCATATTAAATCTCTTGTTTTTCATGCATTGTAAATTGCTTCAGTTACTTAGATGTGATTCGGTATTTATTTTAGGGTGGCAGGGTAAATACTATCTATTTTTAGAAACATAAATCTATTTATTTGTAGTTGTATTGTCAAATTATTTATGTTACGATTAATAAACAAAGTGTATATGAAAATGTAAATATCTTCAAACTTGCATTCTAGGTACATTTCCCTTCTCTCTCCCTCCCCTTTCCCCCTTCTCTCTCTCCCTCGCTCTAACTCACCCACCCACCCACCCACCCACACACACACACACACACACACTACTACATACACACATACACACACACACACACACACACACACACACACACACACACACACACACAAATACACACACAAACACACAAACATACACCACACACACACACACCACATACACACACACACAAACATACACCACACACACACACACAGACACACACACACACACACACACACACACACACTCATACACACACACACACACACACACACACACACACACACACACACACACACACACACACACACACACACACACAGTTCAGGTTTTCTAGTACTATTTCGTACATACTCGTGGTAGTTTGCAATTCACAAAAAATTCAATAAACGTCCTTTACAACATTAAAAGTTTATACAATACACAAAAATATTTTGTGCAACGGTTGAGAAAATAGTGCTAAAATTTCAAGCCTCCACTCGTAGTGTACAAGGTGTTAGTTTTTGTTAACCCTCTTGAATTGAAAACCAATGATAAAAAATACTAAATTTACTCATAAACTGTTCACTGGAATTTAGTTTTCATGTGCAAAATAAAAATAAAGTCTTTATATACATGAATAGAAATGAACTAACATTTTTTTCTGAATAGATTTTTTAATGTTTTGTAGAATTGGAAATAATTTCGTTTTCTTGTAAGATTACGTTATTCAAATTTGAATAGTGTGGTACTCGAAAAATGTTTTTTTGGTGCAAAAATCCCTGATTGTTTATTTATTGTACTAAGATTTGCAATTAATGCCTAAAGCGTCGTTCATCAAATATAATGTAACCTACGAGTAGTTCTTAGTTTAAGGCACACGAACACCGCAAATTAACAACAATAAGCTAAAGTCAGTCAACACATATCAGCAACCATCTCAGCTGCAACAGCTGACAGGGTGATTAAACAAAACAGTTGACTAACCAGCATTCAACTTAATGACCGGCCGACTTGCAGATTCCCATCCCACGCTGTATGGTTGTATTTACTTGTACGAGATAAGATAATGCAGCAATTAGATTTACATAGGACGCCTGCGATAGGTAACCTAACCTAACGCAGCTCTGTCGGTGTCCTCGCCCTAGATAAAACAATCTCTTTGTTGGAAGATAACCATTGTAATCAGTACAGTTAAAACAGCTGTTTAAGCACACACACTATCTCCGTGCCTCTCACACCTTTATTCTATTGACTTTCTCTTCTCGAATGGTGTCTTGTTATAAGTCTCTTTACGGTGTTGGAAGGTGAATGATAACGTACCAAGTACTGAAACCAACCTATACTCAAGGCGTTATACAAAAATATATTTAAAGATTTACGTTAGGCTAATTTAATATTTAAACTATAATGACAGATGAAAACGTGAAAATGCTAAACGACAAAGTTAACAATCAGTTTTTTCTGTTCATCTTAATTTTTTTTTAAATTAAAACTTTTGGTATCACTTGGCAAAAACCACTACTTACTGAAACACACCACAGAACAACAATATACCACAGACACACTGGGTAGCAGTCTTGTAGCTAAATTGACTCAAAGCATTGAACAATGCATTGATCTATTGCGAAACGTTTCTGATGAAAAATGTCATTAAGTAGATGTTTTATACCAAGTGATAACAAAATTAGTTATCCAAGACAATTTGAAAATGTTTAAACGGAACGTACGTCTTACAGTAGAGCTTAGGATCGATGCTTGAGATGTGCACATTGAATCTAGAATATAATCATGTAATGAATGTAAATACATTTTCCCCTTTCAGAGTTTCGCCTGCTACACACAAGATGTCTTTGTGACATAATCGTTATAGATAATGCCACAGAATGGAAAATGACGATTCCCCTTCTTCAGGCCCGTTTTGGATTCCTTTTCGGCACGGGCCAGATACAAGAACCATGATGATTGAGGAACAAGGTGAAACAATTCATTATTAACAGACAAAACATAAATTATAAATGAAAAAAAAGGATAATGCTTAAATCAACTTAGTAAACTATAAAAGCGATCTCAAAATATTATTCAAGAGTTACCAAATTGAAAAAAAATATAAAAATTGACAGATTTTGTTTCAAGTAATAGTTTAAATGTTTTCAATATCAATTGAAATATTACTCGGAAGGGAAACAAATATGTTTCTTATTCTTTATATAATGCTAACTTTACAAAAAATAATATTCTTATCAATATATTGATGTAAAAGAGTTTTTTAAAAAAATATTAATTGTGATATGATTATTTATAGCGACTTATTTATGCAGTAAGAGGTACATTTTTATTTGGTAATATAAACTACACATACGGGTGTGTGTATATATATATATATATATATATATATATATATATATATATATATATATATATAATAGTCAATTATATATAACTAAATCAAAATATCATTATTGATTCAAAGCAAATAAAATCGATATTTTAATATTGCTAATACAATATTTGCAAATATTTTTCACACAGAACTAAAAATGTTTACGTTTATAGATCTTTCCTCATGAATCAGAAATGGAGTTTAAAGGAAGAAATAAGTTTTTAATATTTTAGAAAAAAGGTATAAGACCCTATTATTCTGTGAGATTAAGTAATTAGTAACAACAAAGAAAATTTGTAGCAACAATGAAACTAACGTTATTTTGAAGTATTTAATTATTTGAAACAATGAAGTTTGGGAATCAAACTGAAATTTGTAATGCAAATATTCATCGGGGAAAACTATCAAGTATTTATTAAGTACCTATAGGCTACGTATTTTGGTAGTTATCGAGCTACGACCTCTTCAAGTTCTCTGGCGTTTATATATTTTGTCAATACTCACGACGAAGTCCATAAAGAGGTGGAGTAGCAAATTAGTTTCTGTGTAGTATTGCTGAGTCTTCAGAACTTACTCTACTTGTGAAATCCTTTAGGCGAAGATGCCCTTAAATAAGCACCACTTCCATAACTGTGACAGATCTATACTGGGAACATTACAGAAAAAGGGGTTCTACGTTTGGATAGGGCGACATTTTCACGAGAAGAAACTTGAAGGTTCTATTTCAGAGGTAAAGCAGCATGCCACTCGTAGGTTTCTTAATTTGGTTTAAGAAAAGTTCCAAGAGAATTGATATTAAACGTCCAAACCCAAATTTTGAACATTTCGTGCAATTTTACGCCGTTAGGCACACGTTATGCCCTAAACTCATACACAAGTTGACAAGATAAGGATATTAAATTTCTTCTAATTAGAATGGGTACTGAAAGAATATTAAATTAAATACTGTACATGTACATGGTAGTAATAATCTTGGATACAGATTATATATTTGCAAGAAATAATAAGGACTTGAATGCAAATTGCGTAAAGGAAAACCGAACCTACAAGATTGTTTTGGAAGTTGGTTAAGAAGTTTATCTCTGTTGCAGCAATTATGATACGCATATTACTTGTGGCTGATCCACTTATGCAATCTCAAATAGGCGGCTTCACTGAAGTACCGCACGTTAAAGTCTTTTACGGATATTGTATACGCTTTATTACTAACAGCAAAATTATCCTTTTAAATCTTTAATTTTAAAACTATCTTTAAGTTATACTGTATTTTTATTTTCTTATAAGAGTTTAGAATGCATGTAAAATTTGTTACAAAGTTTGCAATTTTAAAATAATTTTTGACGATAAAAGTATAAAGAGAAACTTTATAATACATCTGAAGAGGGTTGTCCGAAACCCCTCACTGCACCCTTCAAGCACACCCTTAACTAGTTTATAAAAAAAAAATATCACTGATAAGCTATTGATTTAGGCCTACTTCTCTTAGAAAAATTAAATTCTCATTTATTTCCTAATTATATTATAATACTTACAACCTAATATTATATATATATATATATATATATATATATATATATATATATATATATATATTAAATATAATGATATGTTTTCTTGTAATATAGTTAATAAATTAAAAATATTTCAAAAAAAGAATACTTTTATGAATATATTTATTCAAAGCTTTTCGCCGATAAAATAGTACCAGCATCTTCAGGAAAATAATTATCTAATAAAATATAGATAAATAAGATATTATTCTTTTTGAAATATTTTAAATTTATTATATATATATATATATATATATATATATATATATATATGTGTGTGTGTGTGTGTATTAATATGTAAATGTATAATTATTTTATATTTATTTAAGTATAGAATATATTTTTATTATATAGAATAAATATTATATAGAATATTACATATAAAATATTACTTTTGTTACACTAATATATAATATATATTAGTAGAAATAATATTATTATAAATGCACATGTTTTCTACAATGTGTGTGTGTGTGTGTGTGTGTGTGTGTGTGTGTGTGTGTGTGTGTGTGTGTGTGTGTGTGTGTGTATGATTTTTATTTATGAGATAATAGTTTTTATGAGAAAACTACAAGTAAGTAAGTTAGAATGGAAGGTATTTTATTAAAAGTGGTTGGCGTGTTTTATAGACCATAGTACTGATGTTACAGGCAAGAGGTGACTTTGTGTAGAATTCTGGCAGGCTGATAAATCTCACTCTGTAATGGGAAGTTAGGGAGATGTATTGCTTGTGTTCCATGTTGCTTCCATGAAATGGCAATGTAGTACTGAGACAATGACATAATGCTCCTCGATGCCTCCGACTGGCTACTGATAGTGATTGTTGTCATTGGAAGTGTTTAGAAACACTTTTATTTTAAAGCCTTAAAAATATTATCTTTCTATGCTCGCTTACAATGTGGATTACGACAAAATTTCGAAGAAATATTTCCACATCTGAAAAAGTGTGATCTTATTGTGTTTGCATTATTATTAGAAACGTAGTCACAAACACTAACCTTGAGATTAACTACGTTGTTTATTTCTTCAGATAAAAAAAAATTAGTAAATTATCTTGACAACACATGCATCTTCTCTTCTTAGCGTCGATATTAATTTTACTTAACGCGTAACTGAAAGATCCCACGTATTATAGTACGATTTCCGCGCCACTACGCGGAATGAAAGTATGTTTATTGTATCAGGGAAAATATTGTTATGAACTACTCCGAAGACTCCTGAAAGCCAGACCTTGCAGTTAATACTAACAGCTGTTTTCGTTTTACTTCAAGTTTTATTCCAAGGTAAAGTTTAATATGTCTTCAGAGACACTTTCCTCTGTATTTAGAAATATTGTGTATTTGATCAGATATGGTTTCATACAACAGATGTTTGTAATAATGGTAGTATATGTTACTTTCTGTCCTCTAGCAGAAGTTAAAATATATCTCTAATGAAAATTATATTACTTTCAATACTTAATGGTAAATAAAGTAATCCATCATATTGACTTTCTAATGATTTTACCAATATTTTAATTGAGACTAATTAATAAAGTATAAAATATATAATGTATGATAAGATTGGAACACCGTAAAGCTTAAGTAATGAAGCAGTTAATCTTCTGTTCTGAATATTATGCCCTTTTCTAAAAGAAAATTGCAACACACATTAAATATGTAAGGAAAAATATAAATCTGTTTCATTTTCAAATTTCATTTGAATTACTGTATTACATAAATTTTGTTTCTAGTAACATAACGTAAAAGATTTCTTTTACGTCTGTCCACAATATTGTGTTTACTTAATAATTGTGTATAAGAAGACATTTACAGGTACGTCATACGTGCTCGACACGCATCATCTCTGTCTCTCTCTCCCTGTTTCTCTCTCTCTCTCTCCCCCTCTGTATATGTATATATATATATATTTATATAAAATACGTTTTCTTGTTTAATAATTTAAAACAACATAGGTTATTAAAATACAAGAATATTTATTAATTTATATCCAAAGCTTTTCGTTGGTAACGAACAGATGTTGGTACTGTTTACCAACGAAAAGCTTTGGATATAAATTAATAAATATTCTTGTATTTGAATAGAATATGTTGTTTTAAAATATATTTATATATATAAAAACGATATTATATTTACTTATATTTATATACGATATATATATATATATATATATATATATATATATATATATATATATATATATATATATATAGAGAGAGAGAGAGAGAGAGAGAGAGAGAGAGAGAATGAGAGAAAGAGAGAGAGAAAATATATATGATATATGGATATATATACATATAGATACGAAAAATGGGAATACAAGAATATTTTATTGTAATATAAAATTTAAAGCTTTTCGTTGGCACTCCGTACCTACAACGTCAGAAATAAAGAACATTATACAAACATCTGTTAGGAAGCTTTTAATTGTATAATACAATAAAATATTTCCGTATTTGTATTTTCTCGTATTTCTTACTATATTCCTACACCTAATACAACATATTTTATTATTATTACTATATATATATATATATTTAATAAATTAAAAATATTTCAAAAACAAGAATACTTTTAATGAATATATTTATTCAAAGCTTTTCGCCGATAAAATAGTACCAGCATCTTCAGGAAAATAATTATCTAATCTTATATATATATATATATTAAATATGGTGATATGTTTTCTTGTAATATATTTAATAAATTAAAAATATTTTAAAAACAAGAATACTTTTAATGAATATATTTATTCAAAGCTTTTCGCCGATAAAATAGTACCAGCATCTTCAGGAAAATAATTATCTAATAAAATATTTTTATTTTAATATGATAAAAAAAGATATTATTATTATTTTAATATTTTTATTTTCTATTTTAAGATATGGTTTAATTTTGTAAAAATATTTTATTAGATAATTATTTTCCTGAAGATGCTGGTACTATTTTATCGGCGAAAAGCTTTGAATAAATGTATTCATTAAAAGTATTCTTGTTTTTGAAATATGTTTAATGTATTAAATATATATATATATATATATATATATATATATATATATATATATAAAGAACTAAGTCAAAATACAAATACAAGAATTATAATTGAATTGTAAATTCAATTATAATTCTCGTATTTGTATTTTGACTTAGTTCTTTATTATTACACAAGAAAACATATTGCGATATATATATATATATATAGGCATAAATTTACTTGTTCAGTGGCAGTTATATTTATCGTAATATTGCTACTGGCAATTTATTAGACCGTAATTAACTATTACCATCATTGGACGTCGCCAGAGTACTTAAGATATATAAGGACGACAGATTGGATGAGCTTTCTCGTTTCATACCTTGGCTTTAGCGAAGCGTTATTAAACATAATGTCTATTTGAAAGCCAAAGTTGTACGATTCGCCTTCACGGTATCGAATTGCAGTTGTCGGTCAAATAAAATGTTGATTAACGTCTTTTCATAGATACGCAAGCATACTGAAAGAATATCTAATATTGATTGTATGTTTTCGTAACTCATATATTGCTTGAAAGTTACAGAGCCCATTTGTATGACGTCAATCAATGTAATTATTTTAATTTGTGTTTTTTAAAATAATTTTGTTCGCCTTTCAAACGCACTGAATGTAACATATGGGAAAAGGAACATCAGAGTTTATGTAGTCTTTTATAAGTAAAAAGAAATTGAACAGAAAATAAATAAATTTTAAAAAGTAAAACTAAAAAGATAATTATGAAAGCAAAGCACTGAATTAATATTCCCCAACTTAGGGGAATTATACAAGGCAAATTTAAGCTCCAGAGGGCCTGCGCTTAATCGACTGCCGGATCCCAAGTTTATAAGCCCATTCCAAATACTAAACTCGAAGCTGAGGATAAATTTATTGTTCTGCCATTTAAACAAGACTAACTGAATTAACATTTCCATTGCAAGTCACTGCCATCTCAAAGTTTACTGACGCAACAGCTGCCTGTCATTATATTTGACTATGACATCTGATTTCGTTATGTTTCTAATATTGGCTTTAGTGTTATGGGATACTTATTTAGGAATGGCTTTATTTTATTATTGCATTCGTCTAGCGTTAAATCCTGGAGCGTCTCAATATATTGTTAAGTATGAATTATTAGAAAAACTTAATACATTTGCCGAATTTATTTATTTAAAAATCTATTCATAAGTTTCTATCACAACATTCTTTAATACCTTCTATTAGTTTACACTCTCCTTATATAAATAGTTTACCTTATCAAATTTTCAATAGTTAACAAAATACGTTTTTATTCATCCGATCAAGCTCAAATACATTTTTCAACTTATAGTATATGACAATTAATGTGAATACAGTTTATTCAAATATTTGGTATAAATTATTATTTAATAATTTTCTTATATTATTTAATAATTTTTTTATAAATACTTTATATAAATTTTTTAAAAACTTGATGTCCACATCGGATTCTAACTAAGGAACTACTTATTTAAAATAAGTAGCTCCTTAGTTAGCACTGAGAAAACTTTCCCAACTAGAAATCAAATATTAAAAAAAAAAAATTATATATATATATATATATATATATATATATATATATATATATATATATATAAGAACTAAGTCAAAATACAAACAAGAATTATAGCTGAATTTACAATTCAAAGCTTTTCGTTGGCTAACAGTACCAACATCATCAGGTATATTAAACAATATTAAACAGAATTGTTTAATATTCCTGATGATGTTGGTACTGTTAACCAACGAAAAGCTTTGAATTGTAAATTCAATTATAATTTTTGTATTTGTATTTTGACTTATGTTCTTTATTAATACACAAGAATACATATTGCGATATATATATATATATATATATATATATATATATATATATTTATATACAGTATATATATATATATATATATATATATATATATATATATATATAAATATCGCAATATGTTTTCTTGTGTATTAATAAAGAAAAAAAGTCAAAATACAAATACAAGAATTATATTTGAATTGTTTAATATTCCTGATGATGTTGGTACTGTTAGCCAACGAAAAGCTTTGAATTGTAAATTCAAATATAATTCTTGTATTTGTATTCTGACTTTTATTCTTTATATATATATATATATATATATATATATATATATATATATATATGTATATTTATATATATATATATATATATATACATATATATATATATATATATTATAACTTTACTTGCCAATACGTTGGGCATCATATTATAACTTTACTTGCCAATACGTTGGGCGTCATATTATAACTTAACTTTGGTTATAATTAAAATTATTTTAAATGTCATTTAATCACCTTACCTATTGAAGTCACCTTTAGGTTATAAAAGAACTAACAATCTTATCAAAACTTTTACCATCACTTGCATTTATTTTCCTTAATTAACTCCACAAATCATTCAAAAAAATTTATTAATATTGAGCAGTGACAGGCTCGATAACTTAACTAAATTACAGTATAAAAGGTGGACTTCTGAGGCTTTAGATTAAATTAGAATAAAAAAAAAACAGTAGTAAAATTATATTGTTGCTCTCGGGGTCGCTATTATGGGAACTTTGCTTTAAACTTGAAATGGTGAATAGAATTATATTTATAAATTTTGATGAATTTAAAATTTAGGTTAAACTAGAAGATAGATGTCTGTTGCTACACTTATAATTTAAATATACTTATAGTTCGGACGAGTCCCTGGAATCGTGGCTTGTTCACTTCCGCTAACACTTGACACAATAAACTTACTTTATATAAAAAAAACCTTTACTTCCCACTTTACTAAAATTTACTTTAAAAAAACCTATTTAAACTAACAAACTTCTCCCCTTACACTTTCATCCTTGTCCCCACCAACCTCCTGCCTTCTCCGAGACTCTTTTTCAACTCCTCTAGTTCTTAATTTCTAAACCTAACGGTACATGTTTAAAATTCCCCAGGCTATATCGGCCGCTGGAATTTCTACAACACTTAGACCTTTGTCTATTTGCCGGACTCCCCTTCTAAATTTCCTGGAAAGAATAATGACCTGCCTTGGGTACCTGCTTTACCAGCACCAGAAAACTATTTGTATTTCTTTGCTAAAATATTATAGATGATTTATTTCGAAACTAGCTTAATTCAATCTAAAGCCTCGTACTTTATGTTATAGAGTCCCCAGAATTTTAAAATTAATTTTGTTTGATTTCTTAAATTTAAATTTTACAATATTTGAATGCTGACATCAAAGAACAATTTGTTTTAAATTCTTCACCAATCTTAAACTTCTAATACATTAAATTTTACTATAGTTAAACCTCTTATATCCTAAACATTTCACTTATAAATATTACATAATTACCAATCACATCATACAAATTAATACTCTTTCTTTAAAATTAAATCTGAAAGTTACAATGCCATTGTTCATCATATGATCCTAACCATTAGTTATTTATGCATGAAAATCTAAATCTTTTATACAATTATTTAATTACTTAATATGGGTTTGTGATACCTTTTTAACATTCTACAATTAAATTTACCCTTAAGTTTACCATTAATTATGGAAGTAAGTTGGTAACTGCTATTACCAAGACATTTCTTAATTTCGTAGGGCCCTTCATAAATTTCTAAGAATTTGCTGTTTACCATAATTGAATGCTATGACATAAAGAACAATTTGTTTAAATTCTTCATCCAATCTTAAATTTCTAATACAAATATAACCAACTTAATAAGGTTTATTACCAAAAAAGGAGAATATTTTATTTTCTTTTACTAAGACGAGTATTTTTTTTTTTTTTTTTTTTTTTTTTTTTTTTACAGGGTTAAGATTTATTTTAAATAAAACAAGCAAGCAATTGCGTTTAGCTAAAATTACATATTAAAATCACTAACAGTTAATTATCATTATCTTACAATTTTAAAACATGTCATTAAATATGGTGCATAATTAATTATGAAACTGAATAAAATAATTCAATTGTTAAATATTATTAATACTAACGAAAACAAAGTGTTGCAAATATAACGTTATAATTATAGATTAAATTTACTCCGTTTTGAGAAATTGTTTTAGTGATCAAATAATTTAGTTGACGGTGTCTCACTTAAAACTATTACAAAATAGCTGACAGATGAAGTAAGTTAATTGAAAGCATTACTAGTTTATTAAAAAGTTAAAATTAATATGCATACGTTCCTAAATGGTTTATAATTGTAATACTGTTATACCTTCTCAATTAACCTCAAATTTAATTAGTTACAATAACAAATAATTATTCTCCAATGTATATTAGAAACATTTTTTTTTGTAGATCATTTCTCTTATCAATTATTCCATAATTACAAATCACAACATACAAATTAACAATCTTTCTTTAAAATTAAATGTGGAAATTTTACAATTCATTTTACTTGTTTAGCTAAATAATAATTTTATCACTTCCTAATTAATTTCCCCTTTGGACAGTTTATTAAATTTAAGTTCGTTATTCATTGTTTATTATTTTTTTTCGTAGCACAAACATTATTATTATTATTTTTATAAATCAAGAAGTATTATATGAGTTTGGTTATTTACCACAAACGTTCAACAAAGGGTCGCACTGTCCTTCCGAGATCATTGTCCTTGAGTCTTGCAGGTGTTTTCCTCGCTCAAATGGGGTATTTTTGTTTCTACAGCAAATTTGACCTGGCTCTGATGGTTTTTCATTAATTACAATTGGATGGTTTGATTCCTTCACAAAACGATTAATTTCATACCGTTGTCTAATTCCGTGTCTTTGACTTAATTGGCCTGGACTATGGTTTGATGTTAACAGAAAGTGTTCCTTTTGTTGAAAGTGAAATTCTGTAACTAGGTTGAAGAATGCACTTTTAGTTTTTATTCCTCTAGTGATTACAGTTGCTATAACATTTGGGTCAAAGGGTCGTGCGGATTTCTTAATTATTACTTCCTCCGATATCCCTTGAACATACAATAAATTTTGTCCGACGTTCTCTAACATGTTGATAGGTCCCTTTCGAATTTCTACAGACGTCAAATGATTTTTGTTTTGTTTACGGTGGTCGTCTAACTTTTTTAACTCAATGTTGTCAGTAATACATTGTCCCGTGTTAATTTTTAGTATGTTTAAATCTCCCGCTTGTTTTAGTTGTTGATCTTCACAAATTAATTCCTCGTCCGCTAATTTAGTTTGTGTTGTCTCAATTTTATTGTTTAATTCTAAGCTTTCATAATTGCAGACTTTCTTATCCTCAATTAATACATCATTTATTTCTACCTTAAAGTCTTCATTGTTCTTAACTAAATTATCAATAATTTCTTCTTTAACTTCTTCATTGATTTCGTTATCTTTATTAATTATTTTATCTAATTTGTCATTAAATTCATCTAATTTACTATTTAAAGTTTCCTTTAAATCTTGTGTAGTTTGATCCATTTTTTCATCTAATTTACTATTTAAAGTTTTCTTTAAATCTTGTGTAGTTTGATCCATTTTTGCACTTAAGAATTGCATTAACTGTAGCATATCTATTCCGGTGTTAACGCTAGTCCCTACATTCGTCTCTGTCCCCACACCCAAATTTTTTTCATCTACTTTATTCATGATTTAAAGTCTCTTCCCTAATAATGTTCTATAGTCTTAATAATGTTCACAGTTTTTTATTAAATTTCCTTAATTAACACTCTTATTCAAGCCAACAGATTAATAAATTTGTTTATTCATTTATGATTTATATTCACCATTTCTATTTAACTTTGCCATCTAGTTGGGCGACAAATTATAACTTAACTTGCCAATACGTTGGGCATCATATTATAACTTTACTTGCCAATACGTTGGGCGTCATATTATAACTTAACTTTGGTTATAATTAAAATTATTTTAAATGTCATTTAATCACCTTACCTATTGAAGTCACCTTTAGGTTATAAAAGAACTAACAATCTTATCAAAACTTTTACCATCACTTGCATTTATTTTCCTTAATTAACTCCACAAATCATTCAAAAAAATTTATTAATATTGAGCAGTGACAGGCTCGATAACTTAACTAAATTACAGTATAAAAGGTGGACTTCTGAGGCTTTAGATTAAATTAGAATAAAACAAAAACAGTAGTAAAATTATATTGTTGCTCTCGGGGTCGCTATTATGGGAACTTTGCTTTAAACTTGAAATGGTGAATAGAATTATATTTATAAATTTTGATGAATTTAAAATTTAGGTTAAACTAGAAGATAGATGTCTGTTGCTACACTTATAATTTAAATATACTTATAGTTCGGACGAGTCCCTGGAATCGTGGCTTGTTCACTTCCGCTAACACTTGACACAATAAACTTACTTTATATAAAAAAAACCTTTACTTCCCACTTTACTAAAATTTACTTTAAAAAAACCTATTTAAACTAACAAACTTCTCCCCTTACACTTTCATCCTTGTCCCCACCAACCTCCTGCCTTCTCCGAGACTCTTTTTCAACTCCTCTAGTTCTTAATTTCTAAACCTAACGGTACATGTTTAAAATTCCCCAGGCTATATCGGCCGCTGGAATTTCTACAACACTTAGACCTTTGTCTATTTGCCGGACTCCCCTTCTAAATTTCCTGGAAAGAATAATGACCTGCCTTGGGTACCTGCTTTACCAGCACCAGAAAACTATTTGTATTTCTTTGCTAAAATATTATAGATGATTTATTTCGAAACTAGCTTAATTCAATCTAAAGCCTCGTACTTTATGTTATAATATATATATATATATATATATATATATATATATATATATATATATATATATATATATATATATGAAATTATAATGAAAGTTTTCTTGCAATAGTGAAGCACTAAAAGAGGTGGGTAGAATGAGAATTTATAGACTATAATCAGCTTCAAAAATTAGATACGAAAAAAAGATTGCCAATAAATAATAACATACAAAAATAATACTCCAACACCGCATACTGTATAGAGAGGGAAATGGAAAATTAATTTCTGGGCTTCAGTATTTTTTTATATAATTTTGTTCAATATTACTTGTTTTGAGTGTATATAATGTTTTAAAAGCTAAAACAAGTAACATACAAAAATAATACTCCAACACCGTATACCAAATAGAGAGGGAAATGGAAAATTTATTTCTGGGCCTCAGTATTTTTTTATATAATTTTGTTCTATATTACTTGTTTTGAGTGTATATAATGTTTTAAAAGCTAAAACAAGTAACATACAAAAATAATACTCCAACACCGCATACTGTATAGAGAGGGAAATGGAAAATTAATTTCTGGGCTTCAGTATTTTTTTATATAATTTTGTTCTATATTACTTGTTTTGAGTGTATATAATGTTTTAAAAGCTAAAACAAGTAACATACAAAAATAATACTCCAACACCGCATACTGTATAGAGAGCGAAATGGAAAATTAATTTCTGGGCTTCAGTATTTTTTTATATAATTTTGTTCTATATTACTTGTTTTGAGTGTATATAATGTTTTAAAAGCTAAAACAAGTAACATACAAAAATAATACTCCAACACCGTATACCAAATAGAGAGGGAAATGGAAAATTTATTTCTGGGCCTCAGTATTTTTTTATATAATTTTGTTCTATATTACTTGTTTTGAGTGTATATAATGTTTTAAAATCTAAAACAAGTAACATACAAAATTAATACTCCAACACCGTATACCAAATAGAGAGGGAAATGGAAAATTTATTTCTGGGCCTCAGTATTTTTTTATATAATTTTGTTCTATATTACTTGTTTTGAGTGTATATAATGTTTTAAAAGCTAAAACAAGTAACATACAAAAATAATACTCCAGCACCGCATACTGTATAGAGAGGGAAATGGAAAATTTATTTCTGGGCCTCAGTATTTTTTTATATAATTTTGTTCTATATTACTTGTTTTGAGTGTATATAATGTTTTAAAAGCTAAAACAAGTAACATACAAAAATAATACTCCAACACCGTATACCAAATAGAGAGGGAAATGAAAAATTTATTTCTGGGCCTCAGTATTTTTTTATATAATTTTGTTCTATATTACTTGTTTTGAGTGTATAAAATGTTTTAAAAGCTAAAACAAGTAACATACAAAAATAATACTCCAACACCGTATACCAAATAGAGAGGGAAATGGAAAATTTATTTCTGGGCCTCAGTATTTTTTTATATAATTTTGTTCTATATTACTTGTTTTGAGTGTATATAATGTTTTAAAAGCTAAAACAAGTAACATACAAAAATAATACTCCAACACCGTATACCAAATAGAGAGGGAAATGGAAAATTTATTTCTGGGCCTCAGTATTTTTTTATATAATTTTGTTCTATATTACTTGTTTTGAGTGTATATAATGTTTTAAAAGCTAAAACAAGTAACATACAAAAATAATACTCCAACACCGTATACCAAATAGAGAGGGAAATGGAAAATTTATTTCTGGGCCTCAGTATTTTTTTATATAATTTTGTTCTATATTACTTGTTTTGAGTGTATATAATGTTTTAAAAGCTAAAACAAGTAACATACAAAAATAATACTCCAACACCGTATACCAAATAGAGAGGGAAATGGAAAATTTATTTCTGGGCCTCAGTATTTTTTTATATAATTTTGTTCTATATTACTTGTTTTGAGTGTATATAATGTTTTAAAAGCTAAAACAAGTAACATACAAAAATAATACTCCAACACCGTATACCAAATAGAGAGGGAAATGGAAAATTTATTTCTGGGCCTCAGTATTTTTTTATATAATTTTGTTCTATATTACTTGTTTTAAGTGTATATAATGTTTTAAAAGCTAAAACAAGTAACATACAAAAATAATACTCCAACACCGTATACCAAATAGAGAGGGAAATGGAAAATTTATTTCTGGGCCTCAGTATTTTTTTATATAATTTTGTTCTATATTACTTGTTTTGAGTGTATATAATGTTTTAAAAGCTAAAACAAGTAACATACAAAAATAATACTCCAACACCGTATACCAAATAGAGAGGGAAATGGAAAATTTATTTCTGGGCCTCAGTATTTTTTTATATAATTTTGTTCTATATTACTTGTTTTGAGTGTATATAATGTTTTAAAAGCTAAAACAAGTAACATACAAAAATAATACTCCAACACCGTATACCAAATAGAGAGGGAAATGAAAAATTTATTTCTGGGCCTCAGTATTTTTTTATATAATTTTGTTCTATATTACTTGTTTTGAGTGTATATAATGTTTTAAAAGCTAAAACAAGTAACATACAAAAATAATACTCCAACACCGTATACCAAATAGAGAGGGAAATGAAAAATTTATTTCTGGGCCTCAGTATTTTTTTATATAATTTTGTTCTATATTACTTGTTTTGAGTGTATATAATGTTTTAAAAGCTAAAACAAGTAACATACAAAAATAATACTCCAACACCGTATACCAAATAGAGAGGGAAATGGAAAATTTATTTCTGGGCCTCAGTATTTTTTTATATAATTTTGTTCTATATTACTTGTTTTGAGTGTATATAATGTTTTAAAAGCTAAAACAAGTAACATACAAAAATAATACTCCAACACCGCATACTGTATAAAGAGGGAAATGGAAAATTAATTTCTGGGCTTCAGTATTTTTTTATATAATTTTGTTCTATATTACTTGTTTTGAGTGTATATAATGTTTTAAAAGCTAAAACAAGTAACATACAAAAATAATACTCCAACACCGTATACCAAATAGAGAGGGAAATGAAAAATTAATTTCTGGGCTTCAGTATTTTTTTATATAATTTTGTTCTATATTACTTGTTTTGAGTGTATATAATGTTTTAAAAGCTAAAACAAGTAACATACAAAAATAATACTCCAACACCGTATACCAAATAGAGAGGGAAATGAAAAATTAATTTCTGGGCTTCAGTATTTTTTTATATAATTTTGTTCTATATTACTTGTTTTGAGTGTATATAATGTTTTAAAAGCTAAAACAAGTAACATACAAAAATAATACTCCAACACCGTATATCAAATAGAGAGGGAAATGAAAAATTTATTTCTGGGCCTCAGTATTTTTTTATATAATTTTGTTCTATATTACTTGTTTTGAGTGTATATTATGTTTTAAAAGCTAAAACAAGTAACATACAAAAATAATACTCCAACACCGTATACCAAATAGAGAGGGAAATGGAAAATTAATTTCTGGGCTTCAGTATTTTTTTATATAATTTTGTTCTATATTACTTGTTTTGAGTGTGTATAATGTTTTAAAATCTAAAACAAGTAACATACAAAATTAATACTCCAACACCGTATACCAAATAGAGAGGGAAATGGAAAATTTATTTCTGGGCCTCAGTATTTTTTTATATAATTTTGTTCTATATTACTTGTTTTGAGTGTATATAATGTTTTAAAATCTAAAACAAGTAACATACAAAAATAATACTCCAACACCGCATACTGTATAGAGAGGGAAATGGAAAATTAATTTCTGGGCTTCAGTATTTTTTTATATAATTTTGTTCTATATTACTTGTTTTGAGTGTATATAATGTTTTAAAATCTAAAACAAGTAACATACAAAATTAATACTCCAACACCGTATACCAAATAGAGAGGGAAATGGAAAATTTATTTCTGGGCCTCAGTATTTTTTTATATAATTTTGTTCTATATTACTTGTTTTGAGTGTATATAATGTTTTAAAAGCTAAAACAAGTAACATAGAAAAATAATACTCCAACACCGTATACCAAATAGAGAGGGAAATGGAAAATTTATTTCTGGGCCTCAGTATTTTTTTATATAATTT
>JBAIZL010000001.1:114857849-114895349 GCA_036971475.1 Prosapia bicincta | reverse complement strand
AATTATCTAATTTATTGTAATTTTCATTCCTAATGATGTTGGTACTGTTTACCAACGAAAAGCTTTGAATATAAATTTATAAATATTCTTGTATTTGAATAACCTATGTTGTTTTAAATTATTAAACAAGAAAACGTATTTTATATATATATATATATATATATATATATATATATATATATCGCAATATGTATTCTTGTGTATTAATAAAGAACTAAGTCAAAATACAAATACAAGAAATATAATTGAATTTACAATTCAAAGCTTTTCGTTGGTTAACAGTACCAACATCATCAGGAATATTCTAATTATCTAATTTATTGTAATTTTCATTCCTGATGATGTTGGTACTGTTTACCAACGAAAAGCTTTGAATATAAATTTATAAATATTCTTGTATTTGAATAACCTATGTTGTTTTAAATTATTAAACAAGAAAACGTATTTTATATTTATATATATATATATATATATATATATATATATATATATATATCGCAATATGTATTCTTGTGTATTAATAAAGAACTAAGTCAAAATACAAATACAAGAAATATAATTGAATTTACAATTCAAAGCTTTTCGTTGGCTAACAGTACCAACATCATCAGGAATATTAAACAATTAAAATTAACATATGTGCAGATATATATATATATATATATATATATATATATATATATATATATATATATATATATATATATATATATATGTATATGCGTGTGAGTGTGTGTGTGTGTGTGTGTGTGTGTGTGTGTATGTGTTTACCAATTCTTAAAAACAAATTTAATTAAAAATATTCTGTGTCTGTCATTTTATAAATGGTTCTATTATAAATCAAGCAATAGATATCCGTAACAATAATTATTTGTGAATATAAGTCCTAAAGGAAACTAATATTTTGGGTAATGCTGTTTGCGACTTCATAAATCTTTTTATAAATCTATTATATTTGAGAATAGTATTATGGAAATGTAATTATTATAGCACAGAATGATACCCATTGCAGTTTTATCTGTGAAGTAAAAACTCTCCGCACGCTGTTTTGTTTCTCTACGCACCAAGACTTGTAGATAATAGCATCCTGACTTGAGTAAAGCCTTCAAAGTGGGTTAATTATGATGAATCTCCCCAAAGAGACAATGGAGGTCGCTGTCGAGGCCCCCGGGCATCCTGTTGATGGATGGTCGGGAATACGCCCTGCCTATACTACACTTACCTCTCTTACTTTGTAATGAGAGATCGGTCCGTTTACTTGGCTAATGTGGCGGAACTGTTACGTTGGAGAACACAAAGACGCTTATTGTTATTAGAGTCGGCCTAAACGAATAAAAACCGTTTCGTTCGTCCGTAAAATCTACGCAAACACCATATCCAGGGCGTACTGTTTCTCTCCGACAAAAGCCACATCTTTTGTAATGTAAGAAGCATGTTCGTATCTTTTAAATATACTCCAATATTGTAGATATAATTTCAGTTTCTAAAAACTTAAGGAAAAAATGTAGCAATAATTAAATAATAACTAACAAAAATTCATAATTAGTCATTTATTTTTTCATAATCGTTTCATTTAGTCATCATTAGTTAGACAATGTTCGTCAACGCATTAAAAAACAGGTAATAAAATAAATGTTTAGTTAATGCTTGCTATATTTTGATTATTGGTTACAAGTTGATCTCTAAATCTGGTGAAAAAATAGCATTTTGTAAAGCCATTTGTAGCTCAATAACCTAAAACTGTTATTGCTTTACTAAGATCAATTATTATTATTGATTAAGTAACCTGAAAGAATTAATAAATTTTGGAAAAAGTAAATCAAAGATTAAAAAGAGGTGAAGTAGTAAGAGATTCAAAAATTGTTCAGCGGTAAAGTATAATTATTTTTCAAGAAGTTAAAATTTTCTATAGAGATAAATTTTCTTACTAAATCAAACTCAGTGGTGTGATTAGTTTACGATCTCCTTGTTTACTCATTAACAGTTTCCTTACTAGCATGACTTATTTTACTCGGATGCCTTCCTTTATTAATTTTACTTTAGCTTACATAAAATAACAACTAGCTATATGGAAATACTTGATTTGAATGACTAGCTGATTGGGAAAACTTGATTTTGGAAATACACTTAAACAAAGAATTAATAAATGTTATCTGTATAATTATAATTTTATTTAATGAGTTTTGTGTAATTTTGTATAACGTGTGTCCTTAATTCTCTCTTAGAAAATAGGAGAGTTTAGATATTATTTTATGTTAGAGAAATGTATTAAAATAAATTGTAAATTTGTACTGGACATTTACTGGAATATAAAATGTTAACAATTACCAAGAAAATATAAACTTTACTTGCATGGTGTAAAATGCTGAGTATTAGCTAAAGATACACAATATCAAGAGCACAGTGGTACAATATATTACAATAAAAATATTGAAAAGAACCCCAATACCACAAAAATAATCAAAAATAACAAATAAGACAAGTTACTTAAGATTAAACCCCTATGTACATTTCGATGACCATGTCATCATCATCAGAGGGTCTTGTTACAAAACACAATCTAGCACACAAGAAGTTACAAACTAGAATGATGATTTTTTTATTAGCTAAAGATATAAAGAGAAAACAAAGAGTATATTATGAAACACTTGAATCTCAAAAAAGTGAATTTTTTAAAATTAATTCTATTAGCTCACTTTCTTCTAATATATATCTTGTACAAATTTTCAAGTTGTTCAAATTATCATATATAAAATATACAAGTGGATGAATGAAAAACTTGAATCCACTTGAAGCGTTTTTTTTTTCATCCAATCAAGTTCAAATACATTTTTTATAACCTATAGTGGATAACAATTGATAATGGTTTTTTAAAATAACTATTCAATAATTAAATATAAAATATTTGGCGGGTCTATCCGGTTTCGAACTGAGAATCTTCATGTTCGATGTCTAGAACATGCGCCAACTTTTCAATACCTAGAAATTGGTTTCTCAAAGATGTATATGAACTCCACCCTCCTTCTGGTTATGTCAAAACCTCCATTGTACAACCTTAAACTGTTGCCATGGTTACCACACAATTTCATAGATAGCAGTCTACGATTAAAATGGAATAAACATGATAACATATTGAAACCAACTTGAAATAAACAATGATAATATTTTTCTTTGTTGACTTTACTAGGAAATTACTTAAAACATTTTTTTTCCTATTACTTGTTAGTGCGTGAAGGTAAGTTAGCGATTGGCTCATCAACATTTAATAATTTAACTACAAAAATATTTATATAGTTATTTTTTGTAGTTTATATTTTAACTAGTTTTATATTTTGATCTTCAACATATGTTTGTTGTAAAGAACATATCTACTTAACATTTCAGACTTATATATTTAATGTGTATAAGATATTCCAAAACCTTGGTAGGTTACCAATTTTCCTTTTATTCAGGTTTAAGTACATTCCATCATTATGTAATCTAAGCCTTTCATTTTGTATTGTAGGTTTAGATTTAGGTTTACTGTTAATTGTAGACTAAAAAGTAGTACAATATTTATAGAAATTGTTAAGTGTTTGTAGTTTGTTTTAAATGAAAGAAACAAAATATGCTATTTTTAGATAACATTAAAAATCAGATTTGGGGAGTTGAGAAAAAAAATTAACAATCGGAGCATTCAAACTGCCTTCTTTGGGAATATGGTTATATAACTATCTCAATCATTGCAGTTCTTTTGCTTTGATCTCAATGATACCCTAAACATACAAAGCCTAAACAATTTATTTTCCAACTGTCAGTAACTCACGAGTTCGTTTTTGTTTGAGTTTGGAATATTAGATTTGAATTAAAACTACTTGAAGAATCACATTAAAAATTCTATTTGATAAACAAAAATTTGATTCAAATATTCAATAAATCATTTATGTTTTTACAGTCAATTTTAAAACTGTGATAAAATAACGAGCTTATAGTGAAAGAGGTTGAAAGCAAGCGTAAAATATCTTCATTCGTCTAACAAGTTAATGTTCTTAGCAACCGCTGAAGGTTTCTGAACCAATATTTTTGATTGTTATTAGAGTTCACAGAGAAAGGCAATTGTAAAGTAGCTTTGTATTGAAACAGAAAATCAACTTATTGAAAGTGGACTACCTTTAACAAAGCATTTAAAGGTCAACGAATGTTTCAACGAAGGCGTTTTTAAAAATGATTTTAAAAATAACAAAAATTGTAACATAATTACTAATAAGTAGTTGAATTATATAAGCAAAAAGTAACATTGCCCTGTAACTAAAACAGAATAGGGCAACTGATCGATAGACGGTTATTAATAAAGAAACAGGATAACCAAACCCTAAAAGAATTTCAAAGCAGTTTCTTCAATTATAAACATCTAATACAGATATAAAGTTACAAAATTGTGTAAATTTTCTCACTTATTTTCCTCATTCAATCGAAATATTCCTTGAACGAAATGCTTCTAGATACATTGTGTAAAAAAAACTTACAGAAATTTGTAATATTAACTAGCTTCAACATTCTAAATTTGTATTTAGATGACACAGATTTTTTCTAAATTGGTTGTCAAATGAGAAATGTTTATCATCGCTACGGTTAGAATAATTGACTAGCAAATTCCACCTTTATCATAACATTACCTAGCTTTTTGTGTAAAATAATATAACTTGACTCAATAAAAATTCAACGAGAATCAAAACGTGTTAATAATGTACGCTATGCAGGAAATATTTTGCAACTAATTTCCCCATTGATGCTAATTCGGACCACTTGCGTTTTAAAGCTGTCAATACTGATTCTAGACAATTGAAGTTTTACTACTATTCCGTGTAGGTGAAACTTTATCTTTTTACTTAAGTAACTTGTTAAAATTACTTTAAAACATTAGGAGCTATGTAACGACGTTAGAGAGTAACGCACTTCTCCCAGGCAACCCCGCACACGTGTATAGGCTACATGTAATTCTATTACGTTTCCTAACCAAGGGAGTTGTGTGTTCTTACCTTAATGGTATCATTATTCTGAAATCCTTTGTCACACCCTTTAAAAGAAATAATTGTCAAATAGATTGTTTAAATCCTCTAAAATAAGGAAATAGATGTTCTTTGAAATATACTTTCGAGTTTTTATATTTTACTTTTTTTAATTGAATTGGCGCCATGAACATAAAAAATAATTTAATTTTATTCATACCTCTGTGAATAAACATTTTATTCTTGCTTCTTTAAATGTTTCCAAATAACAATTTCCAGAAAGAAATTTAAAAAATAATTAAAATAACTTTTCCAAGTCCGCATGTAATTTGTAACTTGTAACAAATGTGATTTGTAGGATATCCATATCTATTTTATAACTTACATGTAAATTGCTACACATTAAACTTATAACTAACCAAACATGTAAATTGTAACTTGTCATGTGTAATTGTAACTAGTACATGTATTACACTAACTTTCATGAATATTACACCTAGTAAAAAAACTAAATTGTATTTTAAAACCGCCAAGTTTTATTAAAAAATGTAAACGTTCCAATAAAAAACAACGAATACCTCATTAAGAAAGTGAAATAGATTAAATTTCATGTACATTAGACCACGATGTCATCATCAGAGGGTAAAACTATAGCAAGATAACAACACTAAAGTTAGACTTTAAGCTTCAAAACAAAAGTTAAAAAGTTCTTATCTATCTCAATGGGTTAAGGTTGATTAACTGCTCGTATTGGGGTATTTATTGTGTTGTATTTTAGTATTAGGTGTATTGTTAACTATATTATTTTTCCCGATGTGCTCATTGGGCTTTACTATTATTATTTAATTATTTTCTCTGCTGCACTATAAAGTTATTCTTGTAGAATTATTTTTTTCCATTGCAATATTAATAACTGACTGTCGTTTGTTATTTTGTGATGTGATAAATTCCAGCTGACATCTCGACAAATAGACGGGAAGTTATTCAAACAAAATTATAGCAAGACTTTAGAAACAAGTCTTATTGGAAACAGTCTATAGAAATAAAATTGAACAAACACTTCTGAAATGTCGAAGGTAAATTGAGAGTTAACGTCAAAGTAGAATTGTTTTCGGCTTTATAGAAACCATTTCTTTCCCCTCCCGCGACCTGTTCTTCGCTGAATTATTAATTAAGGATGGATCCCACAATAAGCCTTCACTGCAACATTACGACTGAATACACACGTACAAAAGGATCCTTAGAAGGTGTATACAAGACAAGGAAGATCATTGTTTTTGTAAGGGGATGAAAGGAGAAGGGCGGGGAAATGCCTCTTCCAATAACAACTGATATTTCCATTTTATTTTCTTTGATGTGAATATATTTAGCCCAAAGTTTATCTTGTTTCATCCGAATGGAAAGGCTTTCGGAATCGCGTTATCGAATTCTTTTGGATCTCTAAAGCTGTTTATTTATGTGTTATACAGTACAAGGATTTAATAAAACAATGCTGGTGCGCAGAATAAGCACGTTATTAACTGGTGTTATTTTATGTTTTGTTAAACAACTGCTGACAGTTTTGTTTGTACATTTAAGCAATAAAAAAGATTTAACACTAATCTTCCAAAATGTTCGCTATTCGTTTATATTCCTTTGAAAGTCCATAAAAATAAGAATGGGTAGTTAAAATATTTATAGGCTTCTTTAACAAAATGTCAACATGCACTTCTGCACTCTATCGGGGTATCTTTTAATCAAGTGTATTGTAATCTAAAAAAAATGAGTTAATAGCTTCGTAATTTCAGAAAAATATTAGCTATGGGCATATTTTATAACAATCACATCATGGTGAGGGCTTTCACTGTACGAAGACAGTTCGGAAGTGTCAGTGTGTCTTTTAGAGCCCAGACTGGTTTTAGATAGTTTTTTATGTAGCTAGATAGATCATTCATGACTGGATCAGGGGAAACAGATCCTGCATACGACTGAATGTACTTTGAGGGATTTTCTGCCGTTGGGGCCCGCCTTAGCAACTTAGCTGCCATATACGCTGCAGCAATTGGGTTTGAGTACCTGACTGCTCCACTAAAGCAGTTTCCCTTATTGACTGTAAGACCGTCATCTTGAATTTCTCTGGGAACCCACAGACTGACTGTAGTATAACCATAGACTGTAGAAGAAAACTGGATGCTCTCATATATACCGGATGGGTTCCTAATTTCCAATGGATCCTAAGGCACATAGATATCAATGAAGAAGCTGGCCAACTAGCCAAGCAGGAAACAACCCTCTCCCAGCCTTAGCATCTCAGATCGCTTCAGTCCTCTAAGTCCCTAATAAAGATATATTCGATTAAGTTCTCTCTGCGGAAAAACGGCGAAAAGTCTTGTCTCGAAGAGACTAATTGACTATAACTTGCCTCCAGCTGTTAGTGTTGCAGTATTCAGAATGAAGAAGGGTCACGACTGCCTTGCAGCGTAACTCCACCGTATCCATGTGATGCCGACCCCGGAGTGTCTACTGGATGTTGGTGAAGTGAAGAATACCGACCATCTTGAAGATTGCACAGTCCTGGACCGGGTTACAGTCTCATCTGTAAGGAAGACCATCTCTACTGACCAACTGCCAACGGTGGGCGCTGACTAGTAGATGAATAGTTTTACGTTATAGTTTTAGTTCATGTATTGACATCTATTTACAATTTAATTTAAACTCAGACAAAACATGCAGTAACTCTCTTATTTAACTAAGTCTATAACAGGTCTATGTCTGAAATGTCCACATTTTCTTACAAATTTCGTGTTTGGTTTTATTTTAATTGAAATGGTAAGTTCAAAACAGTACAAGAAACAAAACTAAAAAATTTCACCGCTATACGAACTATTTATACCGTATTGGAGTGTATTTATTAAACCAATGCCGCTCGTCAAGAGTTGGTTCAAGACTAGTGAGTGGTCTGCCATAGCTACCTGTACAACCTTCTCACATCCCTCTTCCTATAAGTCTTGTAGTATTTTCCCCAGATGTTTCTCATTACGTTTTTCAAAACCTTTCCGTTATTTTATATTCCATCTCCAAAGCAGCCATTTCGACTACACTGATAACAGCCCTATTGTTTTGGTCTATGTATCTCCTTCTTAGGAAGGTGTCTGAACGCCCTTTTTTCTTTTTCAGGACTATTTTTTTCTTCCAATTCTTGTATTTCTTCCAGATTCTTGTTTTATCTATAACCCCCTTAGTAAATTGTACCTTAAATGTACAAGCAATGATACAACAGTTGAACATATTCAATTTTAACTTGAATTGTGACACAATTTTTTTCATTAGGCATCTTTCTGATTTTTTTTAAAGAAGATATGATTTTCGTTCTTAATAATAATGAGGACCTTCCCGCTACGTTAAACACCTTGGTCATGATTGGCGTGGTTAAACATCTGTCATGGAAATATAATAGTAATATCATGGTAGAACATGGTATTAGCGTCTGTTTCCTTATATAACCCACATTCATGGTAATATGATTAGGGCTACATTAGGTAATTATTTCTTTAATCAAAAAAAGATAGATTATGATTTAGTTTTTATGATATAAAAGTCCAGTGGATTAAAGGTACAAGCTTTTCTCTTTAGAGAACCACAATATTTTTCAATATTTTATCTACTCAATATTAACTTGAATACGTTTGTCATATTTTTGACATTATAGTTTTGTAAAGAATGTTTCATCCAAGTTTTATTTTAGTTTCATCTTTATTTTTCTCTAACTTTTAGGAGAAGTATTTTTGAAAATATTACAAATCATTTTAAAATTTTAACAAACAAATGTTAAAATTTTGTGTCGGGTGTTTTTGTTTCAGATACAACACTAAACAATAAGAAGGAAATTAAAAATAGTAAGTGAATTTAACATATTAAATTCCTTGTTTTTTGTATATATAAATTATTAGACACTTTCAATACTAAAAGAACTATAAAAAGTCGACAAATCTTTTATCATAAATTTCAAGAGGTTAATTAATTTTCCTTGCAAATGCTTATTTTTTTATTACTCAGAAAATTTTTTTTTAATAATCCCAATTTTTGTTCTTGTTTTTGTATTTTTTTAATTTTTGTATCAACAAAACCTAATTGATTAGGTTTTAATTAAGTAATACATAAAAAAAATGTTTGTTAACAAAAACCATCTTCTTAAATTATTCTTCATTGTTAATAACTTTATGAGAAAACATTCATAAAGAAAGTTCTGTTGTCAGTAACTCCGTATGCGTCTTGTTATTATTATTGTAAAAGTACCAAAAAATGTAGGAGTATTAACGTGCATAAAGTATCGAGGCGGAAGTTTATGGTGAGCGAGTTAATCCGACAAACACACTCTAACTATACAATATGAGAAGGGAATGGAACATTGGACAAAGGGTTCAACATTGTTAATGTAGAAAGCTTTACCCCTTCAAATCCTCAACCATTGATAGTCCGCAATAGACATTAAACGGACCCTTTCTTCGCGTTAATTGGATTATCCCTTACCATCAGCTAGACTAGTGACCATAAAACAATTTAGCAAACGTTCGACTTAGCTCTACCCTTTGTTCTCGTTTGGAAACACTACCGTGAATAAAACATTACGCTTGAAAATTTGCGTAAACTAGGAGCCAAAATAGTGTTTATTAAATATCACAGTAGAACATTAGTTTCCAATATTTTAAAGTAAATTTATAATACCGTTAATACTGTAAGATGATTATTTTAGAAAAATGGCTTTGGTGCAACAATATTAGAAGTATTCTTTGTACGGAGAAGCTGGTAATAACGTATTCAACCAAATTTAACTTCAAGAACTCATATATTTAATAGCAATCATCCAATAAAAATGGTATTCATAATATTCATATCAGATGGAAAATTTCCAAATAATATATTGGTGTGAAATACGAAGTGAATGCACAGGAAATACTATTATAATAACCCATAGGCTGATTCTGTTGTCTGCTTGTGAAAGTAACATAACTCTGGGATCATTTAATATACAGTTGTAACTCTTACTAATACTGGTGTAACCAATACCATTTATAGAGTCAAAAACAGAGGACAGGTAAGTTATCAAAATGACCACGCTGCCGATGACTATTCCCTCGTCGGTAACAGTGAAAAGATATGTCTTACACTTAATCTTACACGACGCACGTATATTTTTTTATATGTAAATATTCTTCCTTATTAATTGACTATCTAGATTGAAGTTTGTGTGTGTGTGTGTGTGTGTGTGTGTGTGTGTGTGTGTGTGTGTGTGTGTGTGTGTGTTAGTGTGTGTGTGTGTGTGTGTGTGTGTGTGTGTGTGTGTGTGTGTGTGTGTGTGTGTGTGTGTGTGTGTGTGTGTGTGTGTGTGTGTGTGTGTGTGTGTGTGTGTGTGTGTGTGTGTGTGTGAATGAGTGTGTGTGTGTGTTTGCGAGTGTGTGTGAGTGTGTGTGTGTGTGTGTGTGTGTGTGTGTGTGTGTGTGTGTGCGTTTGTGTGTGTGTGTGTGTATGTTTGTGTGTGTGTGTGTGTGTGTGTTTCATTTAAAATACAACTTAGTGACCTTTACCTTTATTTGGTCTTCAACCAAATTGTGTTATTCTACATTTTCAAGTTATTCTCTACAATAGGCTTCTTGGATGTAAAATATTTCCGGTAATAAATAATAGACCTTTTTTTAACTAACACGTTTTATGAGATTTTTAATAAATTTTTATTTTACAGTACTACTTATGCTAAAAATGGGATTAATTTAGCGCCAGGGTGGATTTTAAACAATTAGGAAATTAGTTGTAAACTATAAGCCACTCTATATGTTTTTGTTTTGACATTGTTTTAGCCTGTTAGCAATTGTTTTTTAATTGACATTGTTATCCTCAATGGAAAGAGTATTTTTGATGAAGTGGAAAATATCTGAGATTGTTCGTTTACGTTCGAAAACTAATATAACATTAAAAAAATATTAATAAGGTTCCATAAACACTGAAAATGAATAACCATTTAAAACTGTCACTATGTTACCACTTGCATATAAAGTGTTTAATCTTTAATTTCCTTACGTTTTTATTTCTCATAATGTTAAACAGAATAAATTAAACATATAATTAGGAGTGATTTTACTTTTCATTTAATATGACAAATATCAGAAAATATATTTAGGAATAGTGCTTTATTTTATTATCTCTATATTTTAAAATCTACAATACTGTATTTGCTGTCAAAAACAGATCTCCACTGCCCCACTTAGGACCTAAATCTTGAATGCTTAGTAAATATCTAAATAATGTTATTATGGGATATAATTTTGTGATTTTGGCAAAAACTCAATAAAATACTAATTATACAATTCCTTATAATCGGTATTTAACTTGTCTATAAGCAAATAATTGCAATTTTTTGTATGAAGAAAATATTATTTTAAAAAATTTCCTAGAATGCAAAAACATTAGGTTTTTAAAAAACAATGTTTATTGAAAGATGTACTATAATTAATTTAACTTTGTGTGAAATCCCAAACAGTACTTTATTTCACGAATAAAAATATTATTTTAATAGAAAATATCTGACAGTAATAATTGTAATTTTGTATTTTAAATAAAAGCTTACAACAAACAAATACGGAAATCATCGATAGAGCTGTATCTGTAACCTGACCGTTAGTTCACTGAATCTGGATTTTGCTTTCGCATACATGCAATGACCATGAAAAGCGAATTCGGGACAATCACCTATGTCAATCGGCAAAACGCGATGGCCTCATCGAATTACAAATGACTTGGTTGAAGCGTCACGTCTGTTTTAATGTGTATGATTGCAAACAGGCGGGGCCGTGGTGAAGGAAGGTGACATTTGGAAAAGGTTAAGTCGAGAGAATATCATTCATCAAGTGTGTCAGCAGGTTTCCCTCACCCAGCCTATATAATTTGGGACCAGGAATACGTTTGGGTAGTAACAAAACCTTCGCATATAGGTAGTATTTACATGTAACACACACACACACACACACACACACACACACTAACACACATACGCACTCTTATGAGACACACACGCGAGCGGGCACAAAAACAAACGCACACACACACTAACACACATACGCACTCTTATGAGACACACGCGCGCGCGGGCACAAAAACAAACGCACACACATACGCACAAACATTTATCTGGTTTTTTTATTACTAGTATTTTCATACTATACAAACCCCCTTTATTAATACTTTATCTTTGATGAAAAAGTAATTTGGTTTCTCCAATTTAATTTTCCGATGGTCAACCTAATGTTGGAGTAAATTCATTATATTTATAAACTTCTTTCCTTTGGTTTTCAAGCGAATCGATCCACTCTTCTATTTAAAGCCTCTTTACATCTTCTTTTACGGTTTTTCTATTTGAATGAATTTTTTCTGCATTTTCTAATTGTAACTTCTTTAATATTTTCATTAACATTTATAATCGCATTCGTAAATACCTCTCTAATTTCTAAACGCTTCTCAATCTTCTTTTTATATGAAATATCCTCTATGGTGTTGATTCTTATTATATGTAAACTTTCCTCTTTTACTGATGCTATTTGTTTTTCGATTTTTTTTTAGAATTAACACAGCTGCGGTCGATTATATTACTTCTTTCAGTATTTTGTGTTCGTCCTCAATAATTTTTACAGAGAAAAAACTGTCGGTTAGAGAGAAAAAAGATGGATGCCGCCGTGTAGAAAAAACACCTCGCAATGCACAGCAGCCTATGCAAAGGAGAGACGTAGTTAATTTTTTTGTGATACAGAAGTTTGGCGGCGGCTTAAGGTCGTCACCACAACGTATGCTGTTGAAATTTTATATTTAAATATAATTAATTTTAACTTTTATGTAGTAAGTTTTTTTAACGTATTATAAAACTTTGTTACGTTGTGTTAATGGTTACAAAATAAACTGAACTAATCAAGACATATTACTACATGTTCTTGATATGCAATAACCTCTATTTTAGGTACGTAGTATACAACCATAAACAAACACTTATAAACCAATAACCGAAATGCAGTTTTAAATATAGTTTAAATTTTTTAATTTAATTCCTTATATTAGTTCACACTCTCCTTTTGTATAAATATCTTGCTTAAATATTTTATCAATAATAAAATAATTTTTATTCATCCACTCGAGTTCAAATACAGTTGTTTAAACTTGTAGTGGATTCCACTTAATGTTAATACACTTTTTTCAATTATTAATTCATTAATTAAATTTAATGAAATAATTTTAGTTTTATATGGGAGAAAAACTTTTCACAAAAGGGGCAAAGTATGCAACATAGGTACATTTTGCCAATTAGCTTAAAATAAGTGATAACAAACGATTTCATGAAACAGCTGATTTTACCTTATAGGTTATGTTTAACGCATATTTTATGTTACTTTATTTATATGGATTGTAATTATTTAATTAGAAGTAACTAATATCAAATTTTTTTTCTGTTGCCTAAGTAGGAACTAACTTTAAAATATTTGTGTTTATATTACTTCTTTTAACAAAAGAATTTAAAATACCTCAATAATACATCTATGCTACTAAACGTAAAGAAACGCTACAGTCGAATTAATAAAAGCATTGTTGGTGACGCTTGATCTATGCGCTGGTCCGTTGAGTAGGCTATGTATCCGTGCCCTTTAGTCGTTAGAAGCAATTACTGGTTAATGTCCGTTACTGGCGTGTAACTCGGGAGCCAAGTGTTTTGTGTAGTTTTAAATTTGACCAACACGAAGGCCATTGTTACAAGTCGCATTGTTCCTATTGTCTGGCGGCTAAAGCCTATCGTGCTGTTTTATAACCTGAACCGAAATTACGGCGTTATACAGGCTACGTGATCCGAAAAGAAAATTACTTATTTAACCCGCCATCAAGTCACACTCCCATGCGAAACTGACTGGCTCAGCAGAAAAAGGAATCATTCCACTCGAACGACTCTTACAGGCGACGTTTTACCAAAAGTAAAACCTTTTTTTTTAGAAATGGACACCTATTAAAAATATAACGACCATTATATCCGAAGTTTTGCCAAAAGTAAAAACCTTCTTTATAGCAACGGACACTTATTAAAAATATAACAACTCTCACATCTGTGGTTTTGACAAAAATAAAAACCTCCTTTTTAGCAAGCAACTGTTATGAAAATTTGAACAAATTTCAAATTCGACGTTTTATCAAAAATAAATACCTTCTTTTTAGCAACGAACATTTATTAAAAATATAACAACTCTCACATCTGTCGTTTTGTCAAAAATAAAAACCTCCTTTTTAGCAACGAACTGTTATGAAAAATTGAACAATTCTCAAATACGACGTTTTGCCAAAAGTGAAAACCTTTTTCTTAGCACTGATTTAAAATCATAGTGTTTTTACTATAGTAAATAAACACTCGCATCACTGAAAAATAACAAACGAACTAATATTAAATTTAAAATTCTAATATTGATCTCACGCTATTAAAACTATAGTTTCTCATAAACAATAATTACATACAACTTTGGTCTAACACAAGGATATGGTGAATGAATTACTTCATCGTATTAAACAAAATATGATTCGACCTAGTCAATTGTTATTCAAATCCTGCTGATAAGGAATGATTGTTCGGAGGGAAAAATTCGAACACGCATCGCGTAATTAACTGAAATCGTTTTCATGAAGAAGTAAACTAAATAAAGAAACTGAGATTCTTAGAAGAGACTGAGGGGATTCGTGGAGTCAAGGTCAACATTAAAGAAATCATCAAAATTCAATCATTAAAGAAAAAAAGGATTTAGGTATAACAACCCGGTTCAGGAGGGAAGAGGGAAACGTAGTGGAGAAGTAAACTTAGAACCTTACAGATCGACTTTACTGCTGTGTTAACTTCTTCGTGCAACTGAATACAACTTAAGCGGAATTATCTAAGCCTGTTATCATATGAAGGGCAACTTAAGTTGTACGTCATAGCATGATTACCGCCATCTATTTATTATTAGTTGCATCTGCATTAAATTCCTAACTTCAATATAAGTGACTGAATGATAAAAAGGAAAGTAGTATTAGATTTTTTTAAAGTATTGACTTAGTTCGCACCAATCTAGCTACAAACTTCGAGGTGTTGTAAACAACTACCCAAAGTTTTATGTCGATAACATTTATGGTATAGTATTCATAAACAAAAGGCAGGTTATATATCTATAAAACAATATACATTATTTATTTTATATACTGTGTATTTTTTATTCATTCAGAATAGAAGAAATAACAAATTTACTCAACACTCTCAGCAAAAATGAGAAACAAATACAGTGGATCCCCTCACACTGCGGCATCAATGGCAATGAAAAAGCAGATAAAATCGCCAAACAAGCAGCGGAAATGGGCCCAGTCTTCTTACCACAGAACTCTCTAAAGAATTGCCTGAGTGCTGTGAAAACATCAGTTAGAAGAAAATGGATCCACCGTTGGAGAGAAGAAACCAAAGGTAGAACCTCTATACTATTAAAAAAAAACAAATGATTTGGAAATGTATCAAGGGGTTCCAGATTTACAGCCGTATTTGCAGCACGAGCAAGAATCGGACACATTGTGACTGAGACCTGTCTCTTCAGATTTAATCTGAGTGAATCTCCACTCTGCCCTAACTGTAGAAAAGAGGAGGAGACTCTAGACCATATCCTCCTTCGATGCTCCTCACCAATTCCAACAAGAGCAGCTTTGCTGTCTGCGCTGGGAAGCCAGGGAAACATCAAAACAATATTGATCGATAAACAGTTTTGGACCTTGGATGCAGTAACTTATTATGGACATCGGACCATCGGAGTCATATGACCCTGGACGTCCGCAGCAAGAAGTAAGTATATTTTTTATTCTCTGTAATTAAAGAAAAAATTTAATAAAAACTTAGTAAGAAAATCGCTCTAGTTTGTCACTGTCGTAGAATTTACAGAGTTTTTTTAAAAGTTAATAATTACTCAATATTTTTGATAGGTCGAGTAAAAACAGAACGGCATTGGGTTATCGTGCAACAAACAATGTGAGAGTTTAATAGGAGGGGTGTAAAATGCCAGCTTAGCAGGAGTACATTGTAAACATTGGTACACGGAAACAAAAGGTTTGGGGATTTGGTGTTTGCCTGTTGGGAAATCTTCTCTGTGTTCTTTGCGCCTTTTGTCCATTTCTATTACAAATCAAAACCTACTGTGGCGTTTCTCATTGGGAAGCAGTGAAGCCGTATTGTGGTGTAATCTATTTAGAATTTTATTTTTCTATAGTACCCAACAGTAAAATTCCACCGTCAAGATTTTCATTGAATATTTTTAATATATTGAACTATTGACTATTAAATAATAAACCTATTTTAGTGCATTAATAAAAATGTATATTTTTTGTAATTTAATTCAAATACCTGGATTGCAAGTTTTCTTTCATTTTAATTTATTGTATTATTAAATATTTACAACATTATTCGATGACCTCTGTATAGGTTTGTCATTAAAGATCTTCCACCTCTCTGAGTAAAACCTTAGTCTATTCCTCTCTCCAACTTATCCCAAGTCTTCGCTTATAATCTCGTCCACGCGTGACATTTGTAGCTGTACAATGAAAACTGTTGCATCAATATTTCTTCTACAACAGGACGGGGAATAGTTATTTAATACAAAGTCTAAACAAAAAATAGTCCCAATCAATGATTTCTCCTCCCAATCTTTTCTTTTAAAAATAAAAATTATTTTAGTACTCTTTAAATGTGTAACTTACGTGAAGATGTTTGTTATGAAACAAATCAAATGCTTTGTTTTTATTTATTTATTATTCACATGAATTTCTTTCAAATTATTTTACCAAGAATTTAAAAATGCCCTATCTTTTTCAGAAATTTGAAATCAGGGCAATATTTTTCGCTACTAGTTAAAACGTTTTACTACCACCGCACGAGCAATTTTTCCAGTTCTTTGTTTATTTTTCTTTATTCCCACAGAAAGAACGTGCAATGAAAGTATCTTATCCATATCAAAGATTTATCAAAACTTTTTTTTTAAGTGCAGTACAAAGCGTCTGTTTTAGTTTTAAATCATTTACATTCGTTGTAAACGTCATTTTATTCCTTGCAGTGAATAAAAGTTTTAACACTCTGAAAAGCAAATATATTGTCGTTTATATGAATACCATGTCCACTTTATGTGTATGACTCTTGCATTTGAACCATAATTTCAAAGCGAATACACCGCCTTCAGTTAGCAGTCTTTACTCGCCGCTGATTGTGAATACTCCAAAGTAAAGCCAGCTTTATGCAATTCACAATTAGACGCACAAACAAGGTGTTTGTCTATTACAATGTGCTGTTGACAAAGCATTCTTTCTATGCAGCATTCGTTGTACACAAAGCAAAAGAATTAATTATAATTTATATATGTGAATTTATTTTAAGGAAACAATGCAAAACGTCTGCTTGGAAAACAAACAGAAGAATGAATGAACTAACAAAACCCACAGATCTACCAATAGGAAGTGTTTTATTTTTGTCATCTGTTTATGCGTGTTTTAAACAAGTTTAAAATACACCGGATAGCCTTTGTGTTTACTTAATAAATGCGTGTGGGCTGCGGCACGTGTCTACTCTTCTACAATCTACACTTATTGCAGTCAAGTTTGAAAAATTGTTGGTAAACACACGGAATATACGTTTTAAAATTATATTTCTGGATGGATTATTTATTGAACTAAATCACGCAAATGTGGCTGAGAACGATCTCGATAACGAATAAGTGTGTTGATAAGTTATTTATTAAGTTCTTTGTTAGGAATAGTATTACATTTGTTAAAAAGACAATTTTTGTTAAATTATTCTAATAAGGGAATAAATTATTTTTTTTCAATTTATAGGGATAATTTAATAATCCTGTTTTTACATAGTTTTTCTTATTCCTACGAAAGTACAGATTTCACTACGCAACATAAAGAATCTTATTGTGAGAATTTAATTTTATAAACAAAATTAAGAAGTTTGTTTGAGGTAGTGTGCTAAAGAATAGAGGTAAAAATATTCCAAACAAATAAATATGTAGTTTAAACATTAATGGTAATTTAAACGATAAAAAATAATAATTCCTCTAAAAATTACTACGTTTTCCCTCTTCCACTTCCAATATATAATATGCAGGTTTATGACATAAAATTGTAACCATTTTAGAAATGTGGCTACACTTTTACATTAGACAAACCGTTGGTTTTCTGTAATGTAATTGTTACTTTTTCACTAATGCGCTGTTGACTCGTGTTCATTGGTTTTGGTGTTTTTAAACACAATAAATTTCTTTGACGTCGTTATGGAAAACGTTTTTTATGATCGGCACGAATATGTTTAATTAAAACCAATACAGAATTTCGGAAATACAGGCAACTGGATATATTTCTAAACGTTTCAAAAGTTAGAAGGTAATTCTGTACGTATTCTACTGAAATATTTAAGCTGAATAAAAAAGTTTCATGAAAGTTACCCCTAACTACGCTCACCATAGTTATTATTTATCTCTAAGGTCCAAGGTGACCAACTACACATCACTTCAACAATTCAAAATCCATACTACGCCTCTTAGCTACATTTAACTTAGAGAAGTTGACTAAAACCTTCCTACATTTCTCTCTCTCTCTCTCTCTCTCCATCTCTCTCTCTCTCTCTCTCTCTCTCTCTCTCTCTCTCTATATATATATATATATATATATATATATATATATATATTCTTGATATTTAACGTTATCCATTGTTTTTCCGTTGCACTTCATAACTTCATATATATATATATATATGTGTGTGTGTGTGTGTGTGTGTGTGTTGTTGTTGTTATATATATATATATATATATATATATATATATATATATATATATATATATATAGTGTGTGTGTGTGAAAGGCTACATATGTGAGTGATTTAAGACCAACATCAGAATAAGGAAACTATGGTTGTTGTAAAGGATATAACAAAGCTAGTAAATTAAAGTTAGAAATAAGATTGAGGAACATAAAGCTTCCTTCTCCAGGGAGGTGGTAGAAAATCATGGCTCCTATTCGCAGACTTAAATCTAACAAGATGACTAGCACAAACTTCTTGGATCGAATTTACTGGGTACACCAAATTGGGTAGACGGTATCTGGATGGGGGCCAGGAAGGTTGTGAGTGGAACAATAGTCTTTTATGACACCAGTTGAGTTTACGACACCACCCTGTCAACCCTTGTCATCAGTCAACAATAGCTAAGCGTTAGCCCCCAGTCAAATGGTTTTAGTCGCATATACAAATTTCTTAGATAGACTACAGAAATTAAACATTAATAAATAGCTTACATTAAAAACTAACGTTTATATATCTACTAAACTTACTCAAATAATCAGTGCGGTTTCTGCTCAGGGCTGCAAAAAATATAAATTGGTTGACATCTATAATAAAATTGCCCAATCAAGTCATGACATTAGCGGCCCATAGGGCCTTGTCCTTTTTTTCAAAATCTTTTTATTTACGTATTAGGCCTAACTGGATAAAAATTGTTGACTGCATTCATGAAATCGATAAATAACTCCTCACTTGTTGGATGAAGACTTCTCTAAGTGTATTCTGTGAGGTATGTCTCTATATTAGGAGAAGATATTTTACCGATTCGCCGCCTCATGTCTCTTTTTATTTTAGCCCAGTTTGATTCAATTGCTTGAGTGTGTATGCTACGATCATTCAGGAAGATTCAAGAAGTTACGTGTATGATTCACATTAAAATGCACAAATCCAGCCAAAAGTAAATGAAAGTACCTAGAAGCATCTCGATGGGGGCTAACGCTTCATTACACAAAGGTTGACAGTAGTGTTTTATTACCTGTGAAAGGGTCGTACAGTTTTATTGTTTTCTGTAGAACCTTACTTGCCCCCATTCAGATACCGTCTACCCCACCAAATGTAGAAATTGTAATAAGAAGGGTATATGAAATCCAAGCAGACCTAATGGAAATGAAACCCAGCTTAAGAGGAGGGGATAGTTACATGTATCTTCAAGAACCACCTGGAATAACTTCACCCTCAAAACTAGTGGTCTTGGAAATTAAAATTTTTAAAACATGAAATAATTTTGCAGTAAAATGTTTTGTTGAAATGTAATATTAAAAATTCTTAGAAATCATAAATTTTGAGCAAACTAAACCTCGACTCAGTTAAGTTCAAGCAGCCAATAAACAACCCCAACTAATTATTGCATATGTTTTGTTGCTATTATTCAAGTGTATTGTCTTCCTAGAGCTTTCACTACGTCCACAACTGCAGCGGTTCAGAATAATCACTAGGTCCTGAGTTACGTTACCAGTGGTATTTTTATATCCCAGAACGTACTTACTTTACTTTAGCCAATGCACACGCTTGGCATCGGCGTCGATCCCCCCCCCCTCCCATAAAGACCGAATCTGTACAGCTGGTCGTCCAGCTCGAGGCAGGTTAAAATGATGGTCCTCAAGCGATGGAAGTGCGTCTGGAGTCTTGGGCTGTCATGAATCGGAAGTTAGTTACGGCAGTTGCCCTATCAGTTGTGGACGGCAGGGGGCCTCATACTCCTAAGTGATGACCACTGAAATCTTCTTGCCTTTCATGTAGTGTTTTAAGGTTGCATCGATAAGATGTTTCGCAGAGGTGAGGCGTTTCTGCGTTCGGTTGTTTCACCTGTGCTCCATTTTTGCGAACTCTTCTGCTGTTTCATTGCCCTCGATGCCTACGTGACAGTGGCAACTAATTGGCTGGTTGTTTTTTGAAGAGGCGGGAGACAGCTTCTCGTCAGTGGAATAAGTTAGGCAGTCTTTTGGAAAATTGTCGGCTATTGTAATTACAGAAGCTTGAGAATTTATAAAGAAGGCGGCACGTTGGTGACTCGCTGATGATTTAGATTATAAAAACGCTGTTGATTTAGATTGGCGTTGAGGAGGCGTCCCCGTTAACGATTCTAAAGGCATCATTCTGGAGACAGTTTTTACAGCTTGAGTGAATTTCACAAGTCGCTCAACAGTGGAACGGTTTTGGGGGAATCATGCTTGCGCCTCATTTATTGCTCCTTTCTCTTCTAAAAAGTGTCTGTCTTTGTTCGATCTTTTCAATCACTTTAGAGCATCATTGGTCAGCGATATCAAACAGTAGCTCGTGAGGATGTTTGTCTTCCTTGTGGGGAGATAATTTCAGCTCTTTTCCATTGGTTGGGAAATCATTTCATCCATGTCAAGGTAATGACCTTTTGGAGTCACTGCTTTGGTGTTTCACCAAGTGCTTTATAAGTTCAGGAAAGATTTTGTCTGGTTTCTGTTCTTTTTTTGTACGAATGGCTAATTAGAGTTCGTGTGATGGAAAAAAGGTGGTTATTTCAGGAGTCGGCTGTGTCTCTGTGTTGTGAAGAGCCTCGTTGATTGCTCTTTGATGTATTTGCGGTCGTTGACTCGAACGTAAACGGTCCTGACAGCGGTCTTGTATTTACAGAGCGCATGTCCGAAATAGAATTGGCTTCCATTGATACTATTGGTTCCCATGTAAAGCGACATTAGTAGTTATTGAGACCTGATATACAGCTGTAAGATATGATGTCATCTTTTCTAAAATCAAAGTCAGCAACAAAATTTTGCTAAATTCTTCCTTTCGATTTAACTATCTCCACCTGAGATGAGCTTGTATTTTTCCGAGTTTGGTACAGACTTCGACGTTGGTGGCACGAAAGATGCGTACAGCGAAAGATGCGTACAGCGAAAGATGCGTACAGCGAAAGATGCGTACGGAGAAAGATACGTACAGCGAAAGATGCGTACAGCGAAAGATTCGTACAGCGAAAGATGCGTACAGCAAAAGATGCGTACAGCGAAAGATGCGTACAGCGGAAGATGCGTACAGCAAAAGATGCGTACAGCGAAAGATGCGTACAGCGGAAGATGCGTACAGCGAAAGATGCGTACGGAGAAATTTGCTTACAAGAGGAAGCAACAACAATTAACGGGGGTAAGTCGTAAATTTGACAAGCGAAAAAAGTGTACAAACCAAACTCCAGTTGTCAACCCAGGTCATCAATACCTAAACTATTTGTTAATAACCTTCATGGTTTTGGAAATTTACAGTCAAAATGGGCCAAAAAAGGGTTTCCCATTTGTCAGTGGTCACTTTGCTTTAAACTTTCGAGGTGATGAAGTCTATTTAATCGAAAGAGACTTATCAAAAGAGACTGAAACTTCGACTCCTATGCACATGAGATTGGAGTTACACTTAGAAGGAAAGAGAAGAAAAACAAAGTATATTAAGTCGGACGAAAAATGTTTTAAAAAAACTACAAAAATACCTAGAAACTGAAAACTAATGTCTTGTTTAAGATCTCTTTCCCAATCCGAAAAATGGATTAGATTAAACCCAAGAAATCAGATGGTAAAATTTAATAAATTGGTCAAGTTGTAAAAATGAAAAAAAAAATGCTTAAATTGAGCATATAAAACAACAACAAAATTACCGATGCTACAAGCTGATTTTAAACATGCAAAAATTAAAGCATAAGATATCTCTATCATTTTGCCAGCCCAAAGCCTGGAAAAGTATGATGGAAATCAGGTATAATAGATTACGTTTTCAAGGATCTCCAGTCCCAAGAAACTAAGCGACACCTATGTTTAGATCAAAGGTAAACTCATTTATGTAGCTCAATGAATTTAAGAGATCTGTGTTCGCCTAAACGTTGTACGCAAATTTCGCCTGTCACAATGTTCTGACGTCATAGCTTATCCTCGTCATCTGTCAAAACTTGATCCCGTACGCATCTTTTGCAATATGCCTGGTGTACCCATATTTCGTTGTACGCATCTTTCGGTGTTGTTGATAGTTTCTGGCTTTTCCCTAGCTTTATTACAGCTAGTTTTTCATTTCAAAAGCGGTTATATTTTTTACGTAACCTCTGAGTATACATTTTTTGGTGGTCTATAAAATTTCCATCTCAAAAGCAGCTACGGATTGATCAGGGTTGTTATTTATGATACAGAGTATGAATAGTTGGTTTGAGGGTTGTTCAAATGTTCATCCTAAACGTCCACATTTAAAGAGATTCTAACTTTGCACACGGCTTCTACAACAAGAGAATACTAAATACGTAGCATGGAAGTAAGTATACAAGGAGTGGAATGTTCATATCTCTTCCGATGATCACTCCTCAGTTCTAGAAAAGCGTGTCTTTACTGATCAATTCTGCATCTAATATCCTAAGTGTTGTCCCTATATTAGCGGCCGGGATTCTAACAATTTCTATCAAATATGCAATCCTGTATACAATAATAAAGAGACTAAACAGTTATTGTGTGCAGAGAAATGAACGCGTTACTTCGGTCAACTAGTAGAACTAATCTTCGAAGTCGATGGGAGTATAACTACCTCAGTCAGGGATCTGGCTCTGTCCACTTCAGTCCTTCCCCTCCATATCAAGAACTCATTATATTCTTTACTTATTTCTACTTAATTCCGCATACTTTTCTTTAAAGAGTGATCTTTTAAAGAGGGTAGAGAGAGATAAAGGTCCTGTATTAGTGATGCCATGCCTTCTCTGTACATCATAGAGATCAGAGGTTTTAATGTGCGTATCCTGGTCCTATTTAAATAGGCGCAACATTTTCCGATCCCCTTAGACCAAGAAATAATTTTAAAGTACTGTTTGCGAGATACGAGCACTCTTGAATAGTTGAGTTCTTGTTCGGGAAGAAATTATATCAATATCTAAGAAGTGTTCAACACGAAAAAGTGTTCTTAAGAATTTAAAAAATAAAATAGTTTAGGTTTGCATATAATATTTTTACTGCCAATATAGGATGTGAATTCATCTAAATATAAAAATATTTTTTCGATTAATGGTGTACATTATCTTTATTCAGTAAAGAAGTTAATTTTAAGTTCGCTATAAACATATATTTTCATTTAATTCTGACCTAAAATTTTTATTTTATTCAGTTATCTGCTTTGACATACTCAGTATTTTAAATAAACTCTATTTTAGGATCTTTACTCCGTCTTGAGTTTATTAAAATCAGTATTTCCAAGTCATCCCTCAAACTAGTAACTTGGATATTATTGTTGGTAATTGTTTATTTTCATTATAATAACAGCTAGGATATGTAAGTAAGTTTGAGTGTTATAAATTTCTAGTCTACTTAAATTTAAATTTAGTTAAATATTCTTTCACTTTTAGAGTATTAATAATCAAATGCGTCACCGTCTGATAGCTGGTCGTTTTTCCTGACCAAGTTTGCTGGTCCGTTTGAGAAGTTAATTTTAAATCTATAGAAATAAATGAGTGGACTCTATGTAAAATTGATTGAGAAATTTAACAAAACAGATCCCAGACATGTAACTACAGTGATTTTATTGTAAGAATAATAAAACTGAATGAAATCTCAGAATATAAAGAATTCAATGACCCAGTCTCACGATAGAAGTCATCACGCAGTTTTTTACTTTCGCTTCCATAAAGGTTTTCTTAGAAAAGCAGGCTATGCTAAAGGAAGCAATTAAACGCCGCCTTGGATGTAAATGAATGCACCAAACAGGTGACAACAAGATCTCGCTACATTTTATGTAAATCTCATTTTATTATGTTCTCACGTAAATCACACCAGCCTTTCCTTTCCGGTCTAAGTTTTTATTCGCAACACACAAGTCCATTACGTCTACAAGCACTGCAGCCTGATTTCCATTTCTAATTTGCATTTTTCACTGCCGACAAAGTTCAGATCGCCTTTAAGCTCTGAAAACATTCAACTTAATTGCCTAAACTAAGTGGACGAGAGCTTGAATAATTAGGAAAATAGAGGGCATTAGAGTGAAGTAATTTGTGAATTGGGCGAAATACATTTGTAATGCAAGTACTGGTATAACTTTTTGGAACTTAATTTTTAAAATATATAAATTAATTATAGAGTAAAATTATAGTGAAATTTAGTAATAAGAAATAATAAACTACCCAGCTCATTACATGGTTTAATTAACTAGAACTTTGTGTAATTGTCAGTTAAACGCTAACCAATTCGGAGGTTTCAACTTTAATACTAACCTATTGTTACTCGACCGGATCTCCTCCCGCCCACGCTCTTCATAATTGCGTTCCAGATCTTAATAAAACCATAAAAAACCTATATTCTCAACGTGATTAAATCTGTGGAATATGACGTCACCTTTCACACATCATATTACCGTAAACTGAACGAATTGTCCCGAAAGATTTCCGAAAACCTACTATGGCGGCTATCCTGCCAGCTGTATTCAGGTAATTTTAAGGTTATGCGGAAATAATTTTCAAGTGAAGTTATATTATTTCCTAAATACATAGTGTATTACTGATTGATTAATGTAATAACTTATGATTTCATGCAACAGCTGTTTTTTATTGCTCGTAGGTTATGCTACTATCTGTAGGCTAATGCACATAAAACAAGTTAAAATGCATGCAGAAGGAAAAATATAATATTTTTGATTACCTTAAATATATTCATTTAATATATTAACTTAATAGTGATTCTAAAGATGAGTTGTTATTTAATATAACTTATTAGCGCTTATTTAATAATACTTAAATGTATTTTATGATTTGAATTTAAAAATATTATGGTATAATAACAAATAAAACCCTCTGATGATGACGATATGTGATCGAAATGTACATAAAGGGTTAATCTTAAGTAACTTGCATTATTAGTTATTTTGATTATTTTTGTGGATTTGGGGTTTTTTCAATATTTTTTTAAAAACAAATAAGGTTATATTTCTTTCTGTAATGTAGAAATATATAAATATATGTCTCATCTATATATATATATATATATATATATATATATATATATATATATATATATGAGAAGTATATATACATCTCTTAATACATATATTTAATGTATCTTCTATGAATAAAAATACACAACAAAGAAAATTTAAACAGTTGAACACTTTTATAAGAGTATGTTGCGTTATTATCAAATTTTTAATAACTTAATAATTTTAACACTATTTCTTGCCTTAAGAATTTTTCTTAATTGAAATAATTTAGAAAATTATTAATTCTTAATTTGAAACAATTCACGTCGCTTTGACCTGAATTTTAAAAAGCTGTTCCTCTGCCGTCATAAAAATGTTTTATAACTTTCAATTGTACAATTTATACTGAATTAAAAAAAGGAAATATAACACTAGAAAAAACAATTTGCTATCTACAAACAGAATAACATCAGCCATTCCTAAAAATATTTCCAGTCTACGTGGTTCTGTTTTGAAAAATATTTTTTTGGAAACAAAACATTTTAATTTTGCGCGTGAAATTATTGCTTTTAATAAACAAATTCAGTATTGCGTGTCTTAGTTGTGCCTCGCATCTGTACAAACTTGTTCTATCTGTAGCAAATTGATGTCATTCATAATTCAATAGAAGTTTGCTGTCTCATGGCAGTATATAAACAGGTGAGCATTCCAAAGTAGTGTTGTGTAAAATATTCACCATGGAACAGTTGTTTGTACTCGCATTCCATTTTCATTAGTATTACGTTGACTGATTATTCCAAATCGGACAGATATTCTACGGTTAAACTTTTCCATTGCTATAAAAAGTTTCTAAATCGCGTTAAGGTATTTACGGACTTGGAATAACAACTTTTAATCTTTTACTCTTTGGTAATATTCCAATTTTTGTATCAGTAAAAAAATCATTGATATTTTTTAGCAGACGCTTTTCGTACTAGGTCAGTGCATTGGTCAATGCTGTGAGTCTTGTCCGTGACTCACAGAATTGAACAATCCACTGACCTAGTGCAAAACGCGTCTGCTGAAAAATATCAGTAAATAGTGTTTTTTCGGCAAGTAATACCAATAATCTAATTTATAAGAAAAACCCTCAAGATGTGCAACACAAAAACTGTAAGTTTTAAATATTCATTGCTTAAAAATATTCGAGATTCTATTGATTAAAATTATTCTCTTTAAATTACACCAAAACTTGAATTTGATTGGTTACTGCTTTCATGTATAGCACGAAGTTTTTAGATCTATAAATTAAGTTTACAGGTATTAAATATTTATTCTCTAAAAATACCTGTAAAACCATTTATGTTATTCCTGCTAAAGTTTACATAATCGGCCAAATTTGTGAAAACGTTTACCGTGGTCAGTAAGAATCTGATTCCTCTGTGCGGAATCATTTCCATTAAATCAGTCTGGTATAAACCGATGACACCGGTTACAGTCCCACGCCTAATTTTGCAATTCTTTGAAGGATGTTTATGCAGTTCTAAAGCATTGTCACACCTCACAGCTTTGGTATAAAATCTGTTTTTGCATAATCGTTTTTATATAATCTGTTCTTAAATAAATACAGTTCTTCATCAATATAACAGCTTCAGGCTTCTCTTACTTCAGGCTTAGGTTCAATTACGTCTTTCTCTTCTAGGATTTATAGGTTCTTCTAGCAGTGAGAACGTCTGGGCGTTTTCAAGTCACCCTTTTTTTATATCGGAAAACTCCCCAAAAAACTGTTACTTATAACAGTTTTCTACCACTTCATAAATCTTTTACTCTCCTATCAAAAACAGTTCTTTAGTTTACGGATTGAACAACTCTCCATGATTTACTGGTCAGCGCGTCACCAAATGGCAGAAATGCCAAGAGTGGGCGTTGGCTATTAAGTAAGTAAGTAGTTTACGGATTTAACAATCTCCATGATTTACTGGTCAGCGCGTCACCAAATGGCAGAAATGCCAAGAGTGGGCGTTGGCTAGTAAGTAAGTAAGTAGTTTACGGATTGAACAACTCTCCATGATTTACTGGTCAGCGCGTCACCAAATGGCAGAAATGCCAAGAGTGGGCGTTGGCTATTAAGTAAGTAAGTAGTTTACGGATTGAACAACTCTCCATGATTTACTGGTCAGCGCGTCACCAAATGGCAGAAATGCCAAGAGTGGGCGTTGGCTATTAAGTAAGTAAGTAGTTTACGGATTTAACAACTCTCCATGATTTACTGGTCAGCGCGTCACCAAATGGCAGAAATGCCAAGAGTGGGCGTTGGCTATTAAGTAAGTAACTAGTTTACGGATTAAACAACTCTCCATGATTTACTGGTCAGCGCGTCACCAAATGGCAGAAATGCCAAGAGTGGGCGTTGGCTATTAAGTAAGTAAGTAGTTTACGGATTGAACAACTCTCCATGATTTACTGGTCAGCGCGTCACCAAATGGCAGAAATGCCAAGAGTGGGCGTTGGCTATTAAGTAAGTAAGTAGTTTACGGATTTAACAATCTCCATGATTTACTGGTCAGCGCGTCACCAAATGGCAGAAATGCCAAGAGTGGGCGTTGGCTAGTAAGTAAGTAAGTAGTTTACGGATTGAACAACTCTCCATGATTTACTGGTCAGCGCGTCACCAAATGGCAGAAATGCCAAGAGTGGGCGTTGGCTATTAAGTAAGTAAGTAGTTTACGGATTGAACAACTCTCCATGATTTACTGGTCAGCGCGTCACCAAATGGCAGAAATGCCAAGAGTGGGCGTTGGCTATTAAGTAAGTAAGTAGTTTACGGATTTAACAACTCTCCATGATTTACTGGTCAGCGCGTCACCAAATGGCAGAAATGCCAAGAGTGGGCGTTGGCTATTAAGTAAGTAACTAGTTTACGGATTAAACAACTCTCCATGATTTACTGGTCAGCGCGTCACCAAATGGCAGAAATGCCAAGAGTGGGCGTTGGCTATTAAGTAAGTAAGTAGTTTACGGATTGAACAACTCTCCATGATTTACTGGTCAGCGCGTCACCAAATGGCAGAAATGCCAAGAGTGGGCGTTGGCTATTAAGTAAGTAAGTAGTTTACGGATTGAACAACTCTCCATGATTTACTGGTCAGCGCGTCACCAAATGGCAGAAATGCCAAGGGTGGGCGTTGGCTAGTAAGTAAGTAAGTAGTTTACGGATTGAACAACTCTTCATGATTTACTGGTCAGCGCGTCACCAAATGGCAGAAATGCCAAGGGTGGGCGTTGGCTATTAAGTAAGTAAGTAGTTTACGGATTGAACAACTCTCCATGATTTACTGGTCAGCGCGTCACCAAATGGCAGAAATGCCAAGGGTGGGCGTTGGCTATTAAGTAAGTAAGTAGTTTACGGATTGAACAACTCTCCATGATTTACTGGTCAGCGCGTCACCAAATGGCAGAAATGCCAAGGGTGGGCGTTGGCTAGTAAGTAAGTAAGTAAGTAAGTAGTTTACGGATCAGTCAGTATAACGTCATTGACGAAATATTCGTCTTGCTAGGATCATTCTTCTCTTGCTCTAAGCCTTTATAAAGCTCTTAAAGGAAACGAGTCTTACCCCCTCTTTACCTCTTAAATCCTGTTCATTTGAATATCTTGATCTCTTTGACAAGCTTACGCCCAGTTCACGGTCTTTTGTGCGAGACTGTGAAATATCTGTAAATTTTCAAAATTATTGAACGTCTCACCTTTTCTTATAATATTTTTTGTCATGCCTGTTGTTTTCACTTTGTAGCTTTAGGTCCCCAACCTCCTAGATACAACCCCTGCAACAAATTCTATAAAAAATGACCGTTGACCGATGCTACATGTTTGTCAATCATTTCCCTAAATAGCCACGTTTATAAGTACTGTAAACCTATACCATACAGAACATATATTCAAATATGACGTATATGTAGTACACATGTCACATAATCTGTGTCCTAATAAACAACCTGACAACCCAAGTCGACTAGATGGTCATAGAGTTTGAGACGTTCTTGAGCAGTGGTGAAGGTAGGTATTATTAAATTTACAGTAGATATGACATCATATTATACAAGATTCTGTAAGGTATAGATTATCCTGTAACATCATACAAGATTCTATAACGTATGCGTTATCCTGTAACATCATACAAGATTCTATAGAGTAAAAGTTATCATGTAACATTATACAAGTTTTTGTAAGATATACATTACCCTTTATTATTACATAAAATTCTATAACATTATCCTGTAACATTAAACAAGATTCTATAAGGTATATTACCCGATAGTATTAGCTCTATATAAGATTCTATAGGGTATCCATTTTCTTAAAACATTATACAAGATTCTATAAGGTATGATATCCGATAATATTGTATACGACTCTCTAAGGTCCAAAATCTTGTATAATTTCCTGTAACAATATACAAGAATATATAAGGTATAATACACGGAACAGTATATAAGATTTTATAAGGTATACATTATCCTGTAACATTATGCAAGATATACACTATCCTATAACATTATACAAAATTCTAAGAGGCATATACTCCCGTTTAACTTTGTAATTTATTCGTTATTTCATTATTATTATTACCTTTGATGCACTGTAATTTGTATTAATTGTGTTAATGTCCGTGTGTTTATTGAATTTTACAAATATTCTTCTTTAGATAAGTTGAAGTAAAATGTTTTAGACAAATTATTCATCAATTATGATAAAGGCATCTGTAGTTATATATTAATAAAAAAATTTGTCCATGCGTGCACGCATGTGTGTGTGTGTGTGTGTGTGTTCGCGCTCGCGTCCATTCGTGTGTATAAGCCAGTTAGGCATTTAAAAGCCATAACATAAAAGGCAGTTACGCGCAGTGAAACCGCCATAATATTAATATTTAAACTATTACTTATGTGGTGTTATCACATTTAACGAAAATAATCCTTTATTACTGTTTTCACTAGTCTACCAGACAAAGCAGAAAGTATATGATAATGATGTTTATCTAAAGAATTTATATTGAAAAAGAAAACCTAAACGCAATGAATGTACGTGCGCTCTAAAGCCCGATAAGACCTCATTTATCGCGTTCTGCGCTTTCATATTTTATGAAGCCGTCCTCCCCATTTCTAGCAACGAAATTAATGACATGTCAACAACATCTCTGCCATCTTTTGTTATAAATTTAGCAGGATGCAATAAGAGGTGGAACCGTTATCACTGAATAATCTATTTATCGTCAATGGAGACTGTATCGCTAACGGGTAAAACGCAAAGGGCAATCGTAACACAAGGAAAAAGGGTTGGGATTCTATTTGAAAACTTTTATAATAAGCTTCCGTATTTACCCAGCGCTACGCCAGCAGCTGGAAGTAAATGCGAAGGAATAAAGACTGCTTCGGCACTGTTTGCTCTACAATTCTGTATTCCAGTTTAATATACAAAGTACGCATAAATGGAAAATATTTTCATTAAAAGATTCATATTTGAAGATTTATTTGTTTTACAAGTCTATAAAGTATACAATAGTTATTTTGTGGAACAAACATATTGACAAAGAGGATATATATATAATTATCTTGCAGAAGTGAGATTAAATGTTATGAAAAATCCATTTGGAATTGAAGACTCACTCCATACAAAATAAAAAAATAATTTTACAAAATGAAATATAAGATATAATCTTGTTTACTAACAGTACACACACAGAAAAAAAAAAAAATTAAAAGTCTAGATTTACACTCGGCTCAAGTACCTTTTAAAAGATGTTATCTCAGACAGTGTCAGTAAAAGTAAAAGATGTATTCTTCGGCAGGCTCGATTTTTTTTTTTTTTAATTGTTGAAAAATGTTATCCAAAGTTATCCAAAACATTTTTTTTTCTATAAGAAAGCTTGATGATTGCATACTAATCTGCCACGTGATTATTTAATAAACTTGAAAATTACTAGAAATATTTTAGTAGAGTAATTATTTTAGAGCATTTATAGCCTGATTGTGGTAATCGTTGGTTTTATAAGAAATTAAAAATTGTTAAATTTGCATAAAAGTACTTTTCATTCTTTCTCTTAAAACAATTTTTTTTAAACTAATATAATTAAATTATTATTTTACCTAATGAGACTATCTACTCATATTGTAACATTATGTTAGTCCAGAAGATAGTATTAATATTATTTACCAGCATTCAGAGACCAAATTGGAACAATTATTTGAAAATAATTAAAAAAATTGTGAATTTGTTCATAAATAATATATGTAAAAAAAATGGTAGAGATATCAGATTTCTGCAGGCCATGAGACGCACGAGAGGGATGAGCGGAAGGTTAATAGTTTCCCAGTAACTATAATTATGCCGCCACTTCACCAAGAGCTGTCAGAGGGAGAAGATTAGTTTCAAAATGCATTAAATTTGAGAGAGAGAGGGAAATATGATTCAAGAAGTTTCTTTTATATCGGAAGCAATGTTTAGTTTAAAATAAAATGTAAAGTGTTTTAAATGAGTTCTTAAGGTATTGTTTTTATCTTTGCATTAAATTATCTAAAGCGTTAAAAGCTTAGGCCGGTCAGATAGGGAAAATCTAAAATTTGATTTCCTATCCCAGTATTATAAAATAGTGATTAAGCCACATGGTGTTATAAATTTATATATATATATATATATATATATATATATATATATATATATATATTTAATAACTATTTTTAGATTCTGAATGTGTATAACACATTTAAATAATGAAACAGCTTTACTAGTAGATATCTCATATCTACACCACAAATTCATTAATCGTACAATTGCTCAAATTGGCTAACATCATAATCAAAGAAATTTAATATTTTAAAACGAGCGTAATTACTTTATAACGTTCTTTCGTTCAAGCTTTGTTTGTATTTCGAACTCAATAATAATAAATTTTGTTTTGTTTTATTCCTCAAAAGTATCTTTCTTGAAACACGACACTTACTAATACAATTAGAATGCCTACAACTTTGCAGGTTAACTATTAATTATGTAACATTTAATTGCAATATTCAATTTCTATCATCATAATAAATAGTGTTACAATAAAATTGTTGAACATCGTTTTGAGAGATTAAGCATATCATCAAAAGAGTCTTTTCTGACTTTAATATTTTGTATTTCTCTGCTAATTTTGACATTCAAGTAGATCTGCTTCGGTGTGTATGTGTGTGTGTCTCTCTCTCTCTCTCTTTGTGTATGTGTGTGTCTCTCTCTCTCTCTTTGTGTATGTGGGTGTCTCTCTCTTTTTGTATGTGTATATGTGTGTGTGTCTCTCTCTCTTTGTGTATGTGTATGTGTGTGTGTCTCTCTCTTTTTGTATGTGTATATGTGTGTGTGTCTCTCTCTCTTTGTGTATGTGTATGTGTGTGTGTCTCTCTCTCTTTGTGTATGTGTATGTGTGTGCCTCTCTCTTTGTGTATGTGTATGTGTGTGTCTCGCTCTTTGTGTATGTGTGTGTGTGCGTGCGTGTGTTTGTCTCTCTCTTTGTGTATGTGTACGTGTACGTGAGTGTACGTGTGTGTGTGTGTGTCAAAATTCCACATAAACCTCTATTATATAATATATGATTCGGATATGACATAAATAAATATACATTTTACACACGAAGTTATTCAGAAAAATAATGGTTAGATGCTTTCATCAATTTAATATATTAGCATTATCTAAAGTCTCTATAACCAGTCACCAGTTAAAATCGTACCAGCCCCCACTGGTATAGTTGCTTAAACCGTTAAGTGGTAAATGAAAATCTCAATATACATTAAATTTTTGAAAACCTAAATACACCAACCTTTACAAGACGTGTTACCAAAAAGGTTTACTTTACGTTTGGCTTGTTAAGCCGCTTCTGCGTGAGGGAACACGAAAGACAGTTGGGCTGCATTGCCAAGCGACAGAGCGTAAAGGAATTTATTTACCTGAGACAACCCAGTGATTTAGTGCTCCCTGAAACTTTTATAGAGCACCTCTTTACCTAATTACCCTCCCCCTATCTACTGTGCACAGCAATCTTAGTGGGTATTTAGAACACATTATTTCGCGAATTAGACAAGCTACAAAATAAACAACAGTATTTCATCGAGAAAGATTAAGCAACCCGTATTAAGTTTATTTTATAGAAAATCCTTGCCAAAAGAAAGTCGTTAAATCTTCAATACTTTATGCCAAATGGCTCGGAAAGGCCACGCGCCACGCCGCCTTTTTTTTACCCACTGTTTTCTTCCATTGCCGATTGGACGTCCGTCTTTACGTATGTAATATTGTTACAACCATTTCAGAAGGGAATTCAACCATTCAAATGGGATCAAAAACACTTTTGTTTTAAACATTTTTGTTTGCCATTAAATACTTAAAACAAAGAAAGTTAGTAACATTCTGCAAAACAATGCTATTTTAACATCCACACTGGCATACCAGAGAAAGAAATAGCTGAATAGGAGGCGTGTGTAAAAATAATAATTGTATTATTCTAGTGTATAATCTTATTAACAATTGCATGAAATATAACTATAATTATTTACAACGGGGATTCTCTTATTTTCCATCAAATATTTATCTTTTTTTTGTATAAACAACTCTATATAACACTGATTTTCTTTATTATTGTGTTATAATTATATCTTAGAATTTTTTTTAAACGGAAAATATTTTTTGGTTTTGAACAGGAAAGAATTGTAACTTAATGCCAGAACACCTAGGACATAAAATATTATTATTACAAAAAAATGTTAAATTTTATTGTTATTAAAATCCAATTTATTTAAAACTATACTGAGATTGTGCTTAAATTAACGCCACATGTATTGTTACACAGCATTGAGATATATGGTAGTGAAATTTAAGAAATATATATATATATATATATATATATATATATATATATATATATATATATATATATATATATTAAAAATAATAAATATTCTTGTATTTGAATAACCTATGCTGTTTTAAATTATTAAACAAGAAAAAGTATTTTATATTTATATATATATATGTGTGTGTGTGTGTGTGTGTGTGTGTGTGTGTGTGTGTGTGTGTGTATGTGTGTGTGTGTATGTATGTGTGTGTGTGTGTGTGTGTGTGTGAGTGTGTGTGTGTGTGTCTCTTTCTGTGTTTGTGTGTGTGTCTCTCTCTTTCTGTGTTTGTGTGTAATGAAGATAATGGTATATATTAAGTAAAATAACTTTATCGAAACAAAATAAACAATAACTTAATACATTCATTATATACAATTTATTCAACGTACAGAAAATAAAAATCTTGTTTGTTACTTGGGATACGGACTAAAATATATATTCAGTATAGACAAAATAATCACTGGGAATGGAAGATAAGCCTGTTTTGCCTTTTTAGTCACCTTGTAATTGAATGTGAAAAAATTGAAATATTAACTAAAATTTGAAGAAAAGATTTTGAATAAATTTACTGTTATTAAAGTTTCTCTCAAAATATTAATCTACACATGTCCACATTATGTACTATCACGAGTTGGCAAGTTTCACAATAATATCGTATTTTTATTAAATTTATATTTTTGTAAAACGTTAGAAACATAATCATCGTATTAGTGCTCGTAATATTACATAGAAAACGAGAGATGATAAAGCAATTTCAGTGTTATTGTTTTCGTGCTATAACTCGTTAAAAAAACCATATTTCAGTTTAAGCAAACAATATACATTGTAACACGTTCTAAGTCACTTCTGTGGGTTGTCTTTTGAAAGATTTTAACTGAAAGCGTTTGCAATAACGTATTTATTTAGAAACGTTTGTTGCGAGATGAGGGCGTTTATCTGAAGGCAACTCTAGTTACGACACTCCTCCTGCGGGCTAAATGCAGTAATTATGAACAAAGACGGAGGAACAATAGAAGGAGGGTGTGAGGGATGATTTCCACGTAGGTACTTTGAAAAATACAGGTGCTCTATCATGGTAAGGAATTAAACAGCTGATTTGAATAAAATTTTTTAGTTCAACGAGTGACTGCATATCATTATGTTTAAGAAATCCTCTTATATTACGAATATTTTCTCATTAATATTAGGTGAAGCGTCCTAACCTCATTAACGAGTAGGATACAATTACCCTTTATATGAAACAGATAATGTTTAACAATTTTAAAAAATTTACAAAAATTCAAAATTCTAATTAATTTTAGTTGAAACTTGAATACAGTATGTTTCTTTGGTTAAGTAAGTTTTATAATCGATAGAATAAAAATGAAATAACTTAAATAATCTTACCTTTATTTTACTGCATCAGGCATAAGTACAAAAACTGGTAAAATCATTTTAACACACCGAAAATTACAAACTGTATTATTTTCAGAATTTTACGTGGCATTTGAAATGACAATAATTTGCTTATATCAGAAATAGGTGTGATAAGACACGTCAATGACATAATATGTATCATGATTGAAATAGTGAATATGAAATAGTGAAATAGTGATTGAAGCATCTTCAATCAGAAAGTACGTTTGAGAACTCTGATATACATAAATTATGAATTCACTAGGAAAATACGTTAAACCCATATGTTAAGCAAAAAAATCAGTTCAAGTCACTAAGTTGACTAAGTTTAAATCAATTTAAGAGAATTAAACATAACAAACGCTTACAAATATTTAGTAGCTGATGTTTTTAGCGTCTCCCCCCCCCCCCGTATATACAACACAGCACAAAACTTACATATGACAGAAGGAAACATAGAAGTTAATGAAGAGAATATATTTAATATTGACAATATTTATTGTTAAAATTATTTTCAATTTATTAGAAAAAATATTATTTTTTTTTGTGTATGAGTTTTAAGTTACAGACAATGTACAAAACTGAAAGAACATAACCTATCAGTAATAAAACCAACCGATGAATAAAATACGTTAACGCGAGATCAAGTTTATATCATTTTGAAGATACAGAAAATCGTAGTTAAACATAACCTCGAAATTACCTCTAAGAGAAAACGAAACTACTGTCAGCATTGACCACCATTTAGTTTCGGAAATCTTCGGGTCTATTCGTTCAGCTCCGCTAAATTTGAAGAAATATTTCCAGAGTTATACTTCAGTCGAAAAAATGCTTGGCACACCTGATGAATTTTACATTAAAAAAATTATACGAATTTCATGATTTGAACCTTATTTATTACATAATTTTACAATTTATGCCGAACTATACATAATTTTAACCGTATTTATTACATAATTTTACAATTTATACCGAACTATACATAATTTTAACCGTATTTATTACATAATTTTACAATTTATACCGAACTATACATAATTTTAACCGTATTTATTACATAATTTTACAATTTATACCGAACTATACATAATTTTAACCTTATTTATTACATAATTTTACAATTTATACCGAACTATACATAATTTTAACCGTATTTATTACATAATTTTACAATTTATACCGAACTATACATAATTCTAACCGACTTTATGTTGAATGTTACCGACATAAGATAATTATAATTATAACAACGTTAAGAAAACAAAATTGTTAACTCAAAATCTCACAAAAAATTAGTTTTTAATAAAACAAACACACTAATTCATAATACTGACTAGTTTCTGTGACGGTGTCGTCTTCCTCAGTGTTTGGCTACTACTACTCTTGGCCATTATTCAGTAGTAGCCAAGCACTGAGGAAGGTGACATTGTCGCAGAAACT
>JBAIZL010000001.1:114835349-114852849 GCA_036971475.1 Prosapia bicincta | reverse complement strand
TGGAATGCGAAAGCACAAATTTACGAAAGCAAAAAATATTTCCGAATTACGTTTATCCATTTGGGATTTGACAAAAGGTGGCCCGCTGAGGAATTCCATTCTTTCTCAAGAGAACCTGTGCCAATTTTGTTCTCAAATGTAGACTTCAATTTTAAGCTGCAGTGGGATTACTAGGGACTGTTACTTGAGTATTACTGATTGGCTACCACCGGTTAAGACCCCTCTCTTCACCTTGCTGACGGGAAGCCCCAGTACCAGGGGATCATTAAGTCTCTAGTCGTAACTAATTCCACCATTCCTACATCATATTTCTCCTTACAATAGGGTACAACAAGTAGACAGTTCTTTAATACCCAGATCTACTTACGCTACCCTCTTCATGTTTGTTGCCGTGACCCCTCCAAACACTTTACCGAGGGGTTTCATGACCCTACCTTCATCCTGTCTATATTAACAATCGATTCCGATCTTTCGTAGGCGTAAAACCGTAATTCTGGTCAATTGTTTAAACTTACCCACTAAAATATATCAGTGTTCTATTTGCCTGCACTAACTCTGAGCTCACATTCTTATATATGAACGTTTTGTTAAATTGTTGGTTACACAAAATTGAACAAGAGCTCTAAATTACACATGCACACAATGAACGTATTGTTTTGTAAATTACTACAATGAGTAGTAATTTAGCCTAACTGGACTTTTGATTGGTGAAGTAAACACTACTAACTGAGGAGAGGCTTGATTCGCAGAGGGAGGGGGGTAAAGAGTATTGTAGACAATATGAAATATATTTTTCTTAATAAACTTAATAAACATAATAAAAACAGGCTATAATAAAATTTGGACAATTTTTTTATAAAATAGTAGTTAGAATAACTTACGATTTTTAAATTAAAATGCATTTTCTGTATTTACAACTATAAAGAATCCTACGTTTAGAGATTTTTAAGAAGAAAATTACAAAAAATAAAAAGAATATCTTAACCCCAATACTCCAATCAAGACGGATTATTGTTTATACTTTATTATTGCTCTGTTTGATTCCCAACAAAAGGGAGAATATTTTCAGAATTCAAAACAAGAGACAGATTTAGATTCATTTGCTAAATTGGATGTCTAATGTGAAAGTTCCTATTTCCACTGTTTGTTATTATGTTATAGCTACTGTATTCTGCTTGAGACTCCAGAAAATTTAATATAAGGGGAAACTATGTAAATATTTTATTATCTAAATAATTTAATTTCATATTATAAAGTATAACGTTTAACGAGTAAGTATCCTACGCTACATTTTATGTATCCTTTATATATTTTTTTACTACATTACGTAACGTTTTGAAAGTACAGGAAAAAGTATAGAACAAGTTATTATATTATACTGTAGTGGTTACCATTATTATGCATCTTTCTGTAGTGGTTACCATGATTATACCGCTTACTGTAGTGGTTACCATTATTATACCGCTTACTGTAGTGGTTACCATTATTATACCGCTTACTTTAGTGGTTACCATTATTATACCGCTTACTGTAGTGGTTACCATTATTATACCGCTTACTATAGTGGTTACCAATATTATACCGCTTACTGTAGTGGTTACCATTATTATACCACTTACTATAGTGGTTACCAATATTATACCGCTTACTGTAGTGGTTACCATTATTATACCGCTTACTTTAGTGGTTACCATTATTATACCGCTTACTGTAGTGGTTACCATTATTATACCGCTTACTATAGTGGTTACCATTATTATACCGCTTACTTTAGTGGTTACCATTATTATACCGCTTACTATAGTGGTTACCATTATTATACCGCTTACTTTAGTGGTTACCATTATTATACCGCTTACTATAGTGGTTACCATTATTATACCGCTTACTTTAGTGGTTACCAATATTATACCGCTTACTTTAGTGGTTACCAATATTATACCGCTTACTATAGTGGTTACCATTATTATACCGCTTACTATAGTGGTTACCATTATTATACCGCTTACTTTAGTGGTTACCATTATTATACCGCTTACTTTAGTGGTTACCAATATTATACCGCTTACTATAGTGGTTACCATTATTATACCGCTTACTTTAGTGGTTACCAATATTATACCGCTTACTGTAGTGGTTACCATTATTATACCGCTTACTTTAGTGGTTACCATTATTATGCCGCTTACTATAGTGGTTACCATTATTATACCGCTTACTTTAGTGGTTACCATTATTATACCGCTTACTGTAGTGGTTACCATTATTATACCACTTACTATAGTGGTTACCAATATTATACCGCTTACTGTAGTGGTTACCATTATTATACCGCTTACTTTAGTGGTTACCATTATTATACCGCTTACTGTAGTGGTTACCATTATTATACCGCTTACTATAGTGGTTACCAATATTATACCGCTTACTGTAGAGGTTACCATTATTATACCGCTTACTGTAGTGGTTACCATTATTATACCGCTTACTGTAGTAGTTACCATTATTATGCATCTTTCTGTAGTGGTTACTGTTATTATATTGCTTACTGTAATGTTTTCTATTACTTTACCTGTTGCTGTAGAGGTCACCGTTATTATACCGCTTACTGTAGTGGTTACCATTATTATGCATCTTTCTGTAGTGGTTACTGTTATTATATTGCTTACTGTAGCGTTTTCTATTACTTTACCTGTTACTGTAGTGGTCACCGTTATTATACTGCTTACTGAAGTGGTTACCATTATTATTCATCTTACTGGAGTGGTTATCATTATTACACCGCTTATTGTAGTTTTTACTATTATTATACTGCTTACTGTAGTGGTTACCGTTATTATACCGCTTACTGTAGTGTTTACTATCATTATACTGCTTATTGTAGCGTGTTATCGTTATTATACCTGTTACTGTAGTGGTTAAAATTATTATTCATCTTTCCGTAGTGGTTACCATTATTATACCGCTTACTGTAGTGTTTACTAATATTATACTGCTTACTGGAGCGATTATCGTTATTATACCTGTTACTGTAGTGGTTACCATTATTATACTGCTTACTGTAGTGTTTACTATTATTATACTGCTTGCTGGAGCGATTATCGTTATTATACCGGTTACTGTAGTGGTTACCATTATTATACTGCTTACTGTAGTGTTTACTATTATTATACTGCTTACTGTAGTGGTTAGCGTTATTATACAGCTTTCTGTAGTGTTTACTATTATTATACTGCTTACTGTAGTGGTTACCGTTATTATACCGGTTACTGTAGTGGTTACCATTATTATACTGCTTACTGTAGTGCTTACTATTATTATACTGCTTACTCTAGCGTGTTATCTTTATTATACCTGTTACTGTAGTGGTTACCATTATTACGCTACTTACTGTAGTAGTTACCATTATCATACATCTTACTATTCTGGTTACCATTATTATGCATCTTTCCGTAGTGGTTACCATTATTATACCGCTTACTGTAGTGGTTACCATTATTATGGATATTTCTGTAGTGGTTAAAATTATTACACATCTTACTGTAAAGATTACCACTATCATACATCTTACTATTGTGGTTACCATTATTATGCATCTTTGTGTAATGGTTACCATTATTATACTGCTTACTGAAGTGTTGTGTTTACTATTATTATACTGCTTACTGTAGTGGTTACCGTTATTATACTGCTTACTTTAGTGGTTACCGTTATTATACCGCTTACTGTAGTGTTTACTATTATTATACTGCTTACTGTAGTGTTTACTATTATTATACTGCTTACTGTAGTGGTTACCGTTATTATACCGCTTACTGCAGTGTTTACTATTATTATACTGCTTACTGTAGTGTTTACTATTTTTATACTGCTTACTGTAGTGGTTACAGTTATTATACTGCTTACTGTAGTGTTTACTATTATTATACTGCTTACTGTAGTGTTTCCTATTATTATACCGCTTACTGTAGTCTTTACTATTATTATACTGCTTACTGTAGTGTTTACTATTATTATACCGCTTACTGTAGTGTTTACTCTTATTATACTGCTTACTGAAATGGTTACCGTTATTATACTGCTTACTGTAGTGGTTACCTTTATTACGCATTTAACTATAGTGGTTACCATTATCATACATTTACTATTGTGGTTACCATTATCATACATCTTTCTGTAGTGGTTACCATTATTATACTGCTTACTGCAGTTCTTACAATTATTATACGGCTTACTTTAGTGGTTAACATTATTATACCGCTTACTGTAATGGTTACCATTATGTCTCCGCTTACTATACTGGCTATCACTAATTCCGTATATTGTAGTAGTATTAGATTTTTTTCTTACAAAATAGCTGATCCATATCCTTCCAAACAGTGAAATACAAGACGAGATAAGAGAGGAAAAGACAACGAAAACATTAAGACTGGACAAAATTAGTGTATTTCATGCTTATAGCTGATGAATTACGATCAGATTTTGATTGCTTTAAATTAAACAGCAGTAAAAGTAATAGAATTTGCGAGCAGCAGTAGGGGAGAGACGACGAAACCGGTGTAAGAAAGAATAAGAGACGCTGCGAAAAATATACCTTTAGCCTATAATAAAATGAAAAACATCAACCTATCTAAGGATGAGGAAGCCATCTGTCGTATAGAATGCATCAGAAACCATTAGAGTTCATATAGGCCTTTGGAAGCGATCCTAGGACCACCTAGAAACTGGCCGTGGCAAGACGTAGAAAATATTAAACCAGCATCTATCTTATACATAATATTCGAGCTGGCTTGTGAGTGAAAGTTATAATTAAAGAATAAGAATATGGTACAACTCACAAATATACAATTTTTTATTTCAAACGCGTTTCAACGACTAATTTGTCGTCATCCTCAGTGAAAATACACAAATGAAATTAACTAAAAAATATATATATATATTAAACATAACCTATAAAGTTTTAGCAAAAGTAAAAACAAAAGTGAAAATCAGATCTGGGCATTGTCAAATTTATAGCCTCAGCTACTAATATAATTACATTAAAATAACATATGTTAATTATAAATATTTAATTTTGATGAGCCTATATAGCTGGTAAAACATAATAATAACAAAATCATTTAAATAATTTAAAAAATTTTAAAAATTGTATATTTGTGAGTTGTACCATATTTTTATTCTTTAATTACAGCATCTATCTTGTTATTGAGAAATATTCAGAGCTTGGAGTAGAGCGTTAACGTTGCCGTAGCTAACTAATATCAAACAATATTAAGCTTGAACTCAAGAACGTTGAACAAAGAGGCGTTACTGTGCGTACATTGTGAAGGAAGTTCTAAGCTTATTGTTCTTGTTTATCATTGCAAAAAATGTAGCAAGCGCTTCATATAGGAACAGGAGAATAATGTACGCCTTTGTTTCAATCATGAGATGTAAAATGGGAAACGTTCAGGTACCTTCAAATTTTGAAGTCTTATTTTGGAATAAAGCTTTTGAATGTTGTAAGAGGAAATGATTTCAAAGACAAGTCTACAAATTCTGTGCTAAAGTAAAGATTTCGATGCATTTTGTTTAAGAGACACAAGAATGTTTCTTAAATAATTAATTCAGTATACTGGGATGAAGTAGATGTATAGATTACCAGTAAACAATTTCTTGTGGGTATGATACCAGACTGGCTAAAGGTTAATGGATAAAGGTTTTCATAATGAAGTGAAAAGTCGAAGCCTTTAAGTTGTTTGCTGAAATAAGCCACCTGTCAGAGGATTCTTGATCCAAATCTGCCTTAAACACATTAATTATTGCACTCTTGCTATTACTTGCGACCAGACTTTTTGTTAACTAAAGGTTGTTAAATTGTTAACTTACACTTGGAGGAAACGTATTCGTCTTACGACCAAGGTTAATAATTTAACAACCTTTAGTTAACTAAAAGTCTGGTCGCAATTAATAGCAAAAGTGTAATAAGTAATTAACAACCAGCTCGTCATGAACAGCAACAAGATCTAGATATTAAACACATTAGTAATGTTCGAGTCCAGGACTTGTATTTCTTGTTGGAAGGAAAACACTATAAACTTGTTATGGCTCTTTGGCTCCCAAAACTCTCTCAACCCTCCTGGCGCCCATGCTCTAAAGACCTGCCTCCATCCAACATGCGGTTAATAACAGGAATGAAGAAATCGGTAACGGCTGCCCATGTGCTAAACTAATCAACGCTTATCCTAAAAAACCAGTAGATGGTGGAATGAAAGAGTACAGCAAGTGTGGAACCAAGTATGGGATGGATGAAAAACTCTCAAGAAGGAAACTCTGCCAGGAAAACCTCTTGAAAGATCATGCAGGAACCTCGAGTCCTGGAATATGTTAGGGGTATTAACGAGAAGGGGTATTAACTCACCTTGTTGGGGTGGGAGTGACATGAACTTACTCTACTACCACCTACTCAAACTACAATTTACTGAGAAAAAAGTAGTGCTACCTGGTGCTGCTGCGGCCAACTGGTTGTACCTCTGAGTCACCTAAAACAAAACTGTTATTAAATAGAACTGTAATAAATAGAACCGTTATTAAATAAACCTGTTAAGAAATAGAACTGTTGTTAAATTAAACTGTTATTAAATAGAACTATTGTTAAATAGAACTGTTATTAAATAGAACTGTTATTAAATAGAGCTGTTATTAAATAGAACTGTTATTAGTAGTATTTAAATTGCATTAACAGTAACAGGGCTACAGGGAGTATCAGGACGGTTAGGACTGCAGTTGTTTGTATTTGTCGTCTGTGGGTTGCATCTACCCATTAAAGATAAGAGATAATGGGGATGTTTTATAAGCGTGGATCTGTTTTTAGGGCCTTTTTGCTAAGTTTCGAAGTTGTTTGAATATAAAGCACTTTCAGATCATTGTGGGATGCCGGTAGCGTTAATTTTGTGCATCTAGGTGCTTTAGTGATTATTCGCAAAATCTTGTTTTGAAATAACTTGAGTCTGTACTCGAGTTGCCTGCATGGCCCGAGATAAAAAACTGATAAATACTTAAAAAAATTAACGTCTTTCCTTCTAAGACGCTATGGAGCTACACTTATAGTAGGAATGAAGAATAAGCTTTGTAAACAGCTTGAAACAGCAAGCAAATTTGTAATATAATACTGTCTACTTTAAATTTTAAGTGGCTGCACAAACATTCAGGATAATGTGTACAAAGCAATAATTCAACCGTTTTCATTGTTGCATAAATTACTTGGGCTACCGAAATTGTAGAGGGCTGCCCATAAACGGTGCTATTACCGACCGCAGAGTTTTACTGCAAGGACTAAGGACATGGTCGTAACGTTGTTGTAAAACAGGCCAAACACAATTACAGCCATGGCCAGGCAATGTTTGAGCCGTTAAAGTAACCTCTCCCTCATTTAGAGAGCTCTGCCACAGTCGTCGAACGCTCAAACTAGAATTACACCAAATGAATTACAACCGTTGGAATAACTAATACTTCACTCGAAGAAAATCTGGTGACGAGAAAATGTATTTTACAAAACATTTTGCCGGATAAAGTTGGAGATTCAAATCCGACGGACGAGTAGTATTTCCGTTCAAATATCATTCCAGTCTTGTCTGTCGACATACTGGAACACGTATGCAAGATATTTTTGCAGAAAAATTAGATTTTTAGTAAAATCAATTTTTAAATATATATTTAAGCCGATAAGTAAAACGAAACAGAATGAAGAAATTACGTGCCAACAAAATAAAGAAACAACACAAACATGAATATAATAAAGCAATAAAATACACAACATTTAACGGAAGAAATGATGGCATTAAAAATTAGAAACAAATAATGAACAGATACAAATATTAAATTAACATGTTTGTATAACACAAAAACTTGAGACAATGGCAGTAAAGTCGTTCACTAACGCAGTTTTTAAATCTCCACCAAGGAAATATATGTATTTGGTACGAACTGTTTTGATGTACGTAATATCTTCTACACGATGGAAATTAGTAAAACCTTCAAGTCATATTACATTTTAGTGATGAATCAAATTTGAATCTAAATAATAATCATAATAATAACCATTTTTAAAGGTAAAAGTGTAAGACTATAAAAATCAAATAACAGACAACAAATCCTCAAAATAAATAAATTAATGCCAGTACAATAAATCAAAAGATACTTAAATAATTCTCTAAAATTATTGACAAGACAAAGCTATAAGACAAGACAAGCTCTAAAGCTATATTTCGAGACGAAAGCCTGATTTATTTAATAAATTTTAATATTCTCACCCTTATTATATTATTTTAATTCATTTGTCAAGCTTTGTTTATTGTTATTACTATTAGTATGTTTTTGTCTTGATAAAAACTAAAATGTATCTGAAATGTGTGTATACCTATAATTTTTTGCTGTGGATTTGAATTAACATTTCGCGCTTTAAAGCTCTCCACGTTAGTATCCAGGTGAAGGATATAGATGAAAAACACTCGCTTTCAACTACCTAGAACTAAATTTTAAAGATCTGGACATAAAGTCTCCATATGGAAATTCCCGTCTGATACGTTGTCTACTAAGGGAACATTATTTCTCTCTATTCATGATTTAAATCAAATGTAAATGTAAAATGTATTCAATAATTTACAAAAAGGCGTTTAGGGTCTTTTTTGGTTATAAGTATAAGTATAAAACGTAGAACAAGTGATATAAAAAATTTTTAGTAAAGTTCTACTGAGGTTAAAAGAAGAAAATTATTCTAGTTACCTAGAGCACTATTAAGGAGATTGTGTGGTAACCATGGCAACAGTTTAAGGTTGTACAATAGAAATTTCAGGTGGAAAAAAATTCGTATACTGTACATCTTTGACAAATACAACTAGGAAATGGATAGTCGGCGTAGTGCCAAGGAACGCTAGACTTTGAACATGTAAAGTCTCAGTTCGAATCCGGTTGGACCCAACACATTTTATATTTTAACTATTAAATAAATATTTGAAAAAAACTGTATTAACATCAATTGTGATCCACTATAGGTTTAAAAAAGTGTATTTGAATTTGATTGGATAAATAAAAACTTATTTTATTTTATTAACGATTGAAAATTTGTACAAGTTTTATCAGGAGCGTGTGACCTAATAGAAGGAATTTAAAATGAATACATTTAAAAATTTTGTTTCATGTAAATTAAATGAATTTTGCTATACAGACCAATAATAGCATTAACAATTATTTATAATGTATATGAAATTGTTATTATTATTAATGATTATTATGTTTGTTATTGATAACATTAGTATTGTTTAATGTTATTGTTTACATTAATCAAGTGTATTAAAAAAAAAAAAAAAAATGTTGTATACCAACAGTTTACTTACATTGATTGTAAAACTTTTACATCAGATATAATTTATTAAAAACCATTTCATATTAGATTATTTTGTCCCAAATAGTTTGAAGGTTTTCGACAATTAATACTATTGCTTATTTATACATGTAGAACACTAATACCCTACTCTTGTTATAGTTATATAAATACTCATTATTATACAGTATTAAATCAAAACAACCACACTTCAATCTGGATGAATTGAAACGAATTATTTCGTGAAGCATGAATAAGACTGTTCTTTCCTTCTAAAATTATTATGCTCTATCTTGGTCCCAAGGACATAAATTCAAGTCTTGAATAAATTGCATTTTCTCTTATTTCGTATTCCATAATGAATCTTCTTTTAGATTTATATTTCTTTGACGAAGATCAAACGAAATAACAAGGGCAATGAAATTTGTTATGAAGATATTGAGAGAATAGCCTTCTTTGTTTGCATTTACGTATTTCAGGACTTACTTGAATAGATTTAATTTAACTATATTTTATTGCAATATTGATTTAATGACTATTTAAGAGAGTAGAGTTTTTAACGTTTCGTTTACAAGCGTTTTAAAATTCAAGTAATGTGTATACTACTGGAGTAGGGATTTGTGACACAGATATAAAGAATAGGAGCACTCCAGTGCTCGGTGATTGGAAATCATTGACTAGGTAGGAGTGGTATGAGACAAAAGAAACGAACAGATGTTCGAGTCCATTGGTACACATTTGATTTTAATGCTTTCGTCTAGGAGAGATTTGTCGAGAGTTCCGATAAAACTAGGGAACTAGTTTTCAATTTAGACGAACAGAAACCTTGAAGTAGCAACGGACTTATGTTAATCTTTAGGTATACCCGTATGTGTGATTATTTACTCAGTGAGGGGAAAATAATTGATTACTTCTGCTTTTTCAACCTACAAATTGTTGAACTCAAGGTTCATGGGATAGTTCTGCAAGTGTAACTGTGTATGGAATCGCGACTAACTCCCGCAATCACGCCAGCGGACATACACGCACAAACACACACAGACACACATACACTCAGACACACACACACACACACACACACACCCACGCAACACACACACACACACACACACACACACACACACGCATCACACACACACACACACACACACACACCCACACACACACACACACACACACGCATCACACACACACACACACACACACACACACACACACACACACACACACACACACACACACACACACACACACACACACACACACACACACACACACACACATACACACACACGCATCGCACACACACACACACACACACACACACACACACACACACACACACACACACACACACACACACACACACACACACACACACACACACACACACACACACACACACACACACACACACACACACACACACACACACACACACACACACACACACACACACACACACACACACACACACACACACACACACACACACACACACACACACACATACACACACACACACACACACACACACACACACACACACACACACACTCACACACATCGCCCCTTGAATACAAACAAATACTACAGTATATAACAAACAATACTGTATATGAATTACGTACATCAAATTACTGCAGATATTAAATAGTTGAAGTTAAGGAATACCATCATCCTATTGCAATTTGCATTATTAAATTAAGGCCTAACCTACAAACAATTTAACACCTAACTTTACCTATAAGTTGTTTACAGTTCTATCTGAAGACAATATAGTAGATGTAATTCTGCCAATGTTTATTTCGGGCATTTCACACGCCTGACACGGGAGCGCTGTATTTATTGCTTTAAGCTCATCTGTGCATCATATGTTCGCCACATGACGTCATCCAATTCCCCAGCCCCAAACTGGAACAAGACGAATGTGTTTCGCTGAGGAGTCGACATGTCACAGAATATTAACTGCACTTTTGGTAACTATCTATTAACCTGGAAACATCTGGGAGACAAAACATATTTCTTTTATCCCAGTAGTTAATATCTGAAATGTAGTGTGAAAAGTTTTCCCCAATTTTGATTACCTTTGAGAATCAAACTACTTTGTGAAGTTTTTATTTACACCTTTTGTTATGATAATAACAGTTTTCTAGTAAAATTAAGAGCAGAAGTAACAAACGGTTTTAAAAAAATGCATGAATCTACCTTAATTTTATATTCATTGTGTTTCACAGAGAAAGGAATATGTTGACGTTATGACCACCTGTTTCTATCACAATATCGATTCTGTTAAATATTGAAATAGTTTTATAGCCTGGTACTAAATCCACAAGGTCAATATTTATATCCTTGGTTTTAATTTTACTCCTCATTTCCTAGGGACATTTTTAAACTGGTGGCTGTTACATTTAGGTTTACATAAACTGCTTCTTCAGTCTCTTAAATTTAAGATTCTGACATCCTAGGAGTCTGAAATGAAATTGATAGTTGAAGATTGAAAAATGATGATGATATTGAGTGATTGGATGCGGATCCCTGTCTTTCGACTCACTCCGCGCCCAGAGGCTTGAAAGAGATGATTCCACGAAGTAGAAGAAGAGAGTGCACCACTAGCATAACGGAACCACTACCTACACGGAACCATTCCTTAAACTTGTGACCACCCGACTGAACTGGTGGGACTTGTCTCACCGTGGTGCCCATTTTGGAATGGCCTTAGTATCCCCTAAAGCCAGAATGATTACAAGCCCGAAATTGACTACCACCTGGAAGATACTTAACTTCTACTGCTTTAGCTGACCTTCAGTTGCCGATTTGGAATCATTCCATCCTTCCGGTCAGCCAGTTCTCATCCGTCCCTTCGAACACTCCTGACAGTATTCAGAAACATAATAATAGTCATAGTTTCTAATCATCCAGTTTTTGGAATCCCCGTTCCCGTTTTGACTTAAGGCGGATATTCCTCTTGCATTTTCCTACTTCGCAAACGTCCTTTCATGAAGCAAGCTCTACGCGTTTCACAGTCTTCTAGAATATTATCGTTTTAAACGTAATAAATTTATCGTTTCAAATAAAGTGCTGTAACCTCCATATTGTTGGGCAAACGTGGAAATGCCATTTTAAACTCGCACACATTTATATATGTAGGCTAAATATAGCCTGTGTATAAAAGGGACTACAGTAGACTTAACCGATTTGAAGTGAGTATAGAGTTTCGAGAGTTATATTGTTTTGTCAGTTCGGACCATCATCTAAAGTTTAAAAATGTGATAAGGGGAATAACAGGAGAAGGTCTTAATCAAATGAGATTTCACTAAAGAAATATCAGTGTTGTCTGATAGTTAACTGAAAGTTTTGGAACCAGTTTATTAATCTTATCCAATTTTATAGAATCACTAAGTAACACAAAAAAATAAATATTCATAAGCTGCAGAAAAGCTGGAACCGTTGACAGCTGCCAATGCGCAAAGTTTGATTCTGATAATTGAATCAGTGCATGAGAAAAATTTCCCCCAGGATCTGCATACATACAGAATACGAAACAAGCTTTCCCCGGGAGGATTTTACGTGATACGCTATCAATCGTCCATTTCCCGAGGGACGTAATACAATTTCTTTTTTGAAAAAAACTTTGGCGAAGAAATATTTCACTCTACTGTTTTTGTTTATGACATGAAGCAGTCTCTGGTGTAACTCCCCTTCTAAAGAGGGACGAGTAAATGTTTTAAAATTCAAATTATAACGCCCTCTTTGGCGTTTCGCGACCCGTTTGCAATCGCAGACTTCAGTGGTCTTTATGTACACGATAATACTTTAAAAGTATTAATTACCTAGCAATATAAAATTTTCCAAGAATTTTTGTATTTAATAATTTAATAAGAATTTTCCTTAAATTTTCCAATAAATTTTAAAATTCCTTAAAGAAAAATCAGATAATTTTTTAATTTAATTGGTCTTTAATCATAGCTGGTTTTTTCCGAACATTTTAAAAGTATTAGATGATTTGGAGATTTGTTTTATGTGTTATATTTTATTTATTGTGTTGTTTATCATAAAAATATTATACTTGACCATTTCATTTTTGCCCAATATAAAACATTCGAAAAGTACTGTATAAAATGCAGACCTACACTTAAAAACAATTTAAAATATAATACACTTCAAATGGCGTTTTCAACTCTAAAAATAAACTGTTTACAATAAAAATACACTTTTTGTACTTAGAAATATTTACAGTTTTAAAGTGTTATTAATACGTCTAAAGGCGTATTCCGCTTTAGATCAATAGATGTTCCGCATTTAGATGGTCCGGATTTCCGAAGATGAATGAATGATCATATTCTCCGAAGATGAATAGATGTTACGAATTTCCGAAGATGAATGAATGGTCCTATTCTACAAAATGAATGGATGGCCCGGATATTCGAAGATGATTAGATGTTCCGGATTTCCGAAGATGAATAGATGGTCCGGATTTCTGAAGATGAATGGATGGTCCGGATTTCTAAAGATCAATAGATGTATTGGATCTCCGAAGATGAATAGATGGTCTTAATTTCCGAAGATGAATGGATTCTCCGGATTTCCGAAAGTGAAACATGAAGCTTATTATATACACAGTTAGTGCTAACTTCTGTTTTATTTTCATTTTAAGGTTATTTGGACAGTATGTTAGAATCATTCTCAAATACAATTCATAAATATTCAGAAATATTATATTTTGTATTTACAATTAAGTAAAAGAGCATGATTCAATGTTGTCTCTATTGCTAGTAAGTTACTTTACATTCTGCCTCTTACATTATTATATTAAAATGCATAATATTTATCGAATTGTACTTATTCAACATACAATTATTAAATGAATAAAAGCTAATTTAAAATCTGGTATAAGTACATAAAAAATGTGTACAACTAAAGAAATTTGCATTTCAGCCTAATATTTTAATTTGAGCGTATGAGAGGAAAAGTGCTGAATGTAAAAACTCCTTAACTTTTAGTTTTATTCTTATTTATTCTCTTGGAAGGGAGTTAAGGTCTTATCCCAGTATATTTTTATAAATTTATTTACTTAAGTTTGGCAAGTCGTTAGTTGTTTGGTCTTCGATCTTCATGTTCAATAAAATCCACGAGTAAGAAAATTACAAACAAGTCGCATTTTAATAAACACATATATTGTTATTATCATGTTTATTTTCTTATGTTTTACAAAATAAAAAAAAGAATTTTAAAAATATTTAAAGCAACGCTGTGAAGAATTTATAATATATATTAATAAGAATAAACTCTGTAAATCAAATATTTTTTATTAAAACACACACACACACACACACACACACACACACACACACACAAACACACACACACACACACACACACACACACACACACACACACAAACATGCTCATGCTATTTTACATTTGGAAGGATAATTCCTTTTATTACGGCTGAAAGATAAAAATAATATTGTGTTTAGAGAAAGTTCTCATTTATTTATTAATAGTGTGAAGTATCCAGATAACAAGTGTATATTTAAATCTCATATTGTTGAATTGTAATTCCCGTAATTCGACAAACTACTTAAACATGCATAAATCAAATGAAAAAAACCTGTCACTAAAAATTCCTTTGCAAATGAACAAAATAGATCTAACAAAAGCAATCAATAACAACAGACATAAGTTATTGTTATGCGGGCATTAATATAGAAGACATGTTTGAATATATATTATTCATTTACATTTTAGGCGTTATAACTTCTACACAGGGACATCATACTGATATTCTTAACATGTTTGTGACGTCATACGCCACTGGTGGTACACTACATATAAAGTGTTGCGTATAACACTGGTGGCACACGGCGACGAGTATAAGTTTGAACCTAGTCTCCATCGGCGACACAAGCACCTACGTATTTCTTACCGAGTTTGAAGACGTTTCGTTGTAAAACACCTAAAACATACGTTACGCATTTAAGGTAACTAGTACGAATTATTAGAACACCGGCGGCGGCCTTTTGAAAAAGGGAGTAAATGTCAAAAGGAAAAAAATACTTCTGTAGTACATCCCCGGTGGTACATTCATAGAAATGTCACAAAACGGCTTTGTTGAATACTTTTAATTAAATTTTAGTGCAAAGTTTTTTTGTAGTCGCGTAGAATTGTTTACAATAAATAAAATACTAAATCGGTAAGTTTGCACGTAGTTTAGCAGGACCAACTTACCTTTAGACTGAAGTATTCCTTAAACTTACAATATACTCATACATTTGTCTAATTTTCCATTAAAATATTTCCAGAAAGTACTATTAAAGTCTTGAGAATAGGATTACTCCGAGATACGCCATTTTCCAAAAAAAAAAAAATAATAATAAATGTTAGAGTAAGCAGGTAGGCCTACTCAATTACAAAATCTATACAGAGCACAGTAGCGTAATTATAATAATTAAACAACAACTGTTATTATTTAATTGTTTATTGTTATTTAATGTTGTTTAATTATTAGTTACTCAAATGTATATAAATATTCCTAATAGAAGTGAACACGAGTATATAGAGAATTACACTCTACTGTTTTTGTACCACGATCAGTACACTCTTCCACTTGACATGGTTGCATTGAACCACCAGTAACGCATGCCTCCTTGAGTAGATTCTTTGTAACACTCTCAGCCTGTATAAATACAGTTCACCATACAAGTAATCGTTGTAATTGCCATCAGTGTGTAAATAAAAGCACAACTGTTCGATAATAGCATTCAACAAAGAGTACATTGCTTACGATAAAAATTTGTTTAACGTTGATGTGTTCTTACAGTGGTTAAGTAAATTATAAGGCAATTCTAGAATAAATAAGTATTTATTGGTTCATACTTTTGTGTGGTTACTATAACTTCACACTTAACATTTATAAAAACTTCCAAACACTGTTTCAATAACCTATACTGATGACTAATAAATGCATTAATAGTCTGTTTATACTCAACACGCACAATCACTCTGTCACTATAGCTTTTACTCCCTTCGCTACATTGTAAAATATCCTCTATCACGCTTAACAAAACTTTTAGATATCGACCTGCCGCTAGCCTTTTCTAGTAAATTCTATCAAGTTTACTTCTAGAAGGCTCCAAGCTTTACGAGATGGCGTGCTGTTACGTCCACTCAAACATATTTTTGTCAAGCCGTGTGCTATAAGCACTGGTAGGACAATGCATGTTATACGCTTTTAGCGAAAAATTTACAAAATCAAATACAAAGAAAACACAAACTTTTTCAATCTTCGTCACGTAGTAAATTTGCATCAATGGTTAAGAATTTAGACGAAAAATCATTTCGGTAATGAAAAATTTAGTTCATCAAAATGGTTTTACTTAATTTTGGTATAAAGGCCTATGTTAATCCACACACAAATAAATGATGATTTATTAAAAATCTGAAGCGATTCTATATTTATATTGGCTCCAACATAAATTGTGCCGTCCGTGAATATATCCCTACAGAACTTTAGGACATATATTTAAAATGTGCTACATATTTATAATTGTAACGTTTGTCTATTGTACGCTGTTGGCTTTTAACTCATTTCAAATTATTTGTATTATTGTTTTTATATTTTATAAATCGAAAGGGATTTTTGTAATAATAAAGCAAAGGGTTTTTTTATAATTTTATTATTTACATTTTTCAATGTTCTCAATGTTTCTCAACAAGAACCTAGTGGTCCTCCGGTTTGGTTCCATTCCAAGAGATATCCTGGATGGTCGATAAGTCATATTCCGAGCGCACATTTTCTCTATGAGGGTTATACGGATGTGGTCACCAATGTAGGCCGTGTGGGAAATTACTAAGAAGGCCAGGAGTAAGTGAAATTAATGTAAGACAAAGAAATAGACAAAATGTTACCCTGAACAGATGAACTGAGTTTTCTGTAATTCAATGAATCCGTAGTTCAGTCAGAAAATTCGCAATTTTAATTTTTTTTAAAAATGTGTAACATGAATTGTGAAAAATTGTATGTGGTTAAAATAGCCATAGTGTACTAACACTACGTCAACAGAAAACAGTAATAACTATTAACAATTATTAACCAAAGACTATTAATTCAAAGATTTAAGAATCGACACTAACAAA
>JBAIZL010000001.1:114807849-114830349 GCA_036971475.1 Prosapia bicincta | reverse complement strand
AACAACAAAAAAGAAGATTAACCCACAAGTTATGACAAAGCAAAATAAACTATGGAATTAGAGGTATATAAGACATTTAAAAGTAAAAGCAGTTATTATTGTTAAGATCCACTGATTTCTTACCGATGACATCAAAACTTCCAATTAAGAACTAGGCGTCTGTCTTCCAGTATAATATACTTTTATATGATCTAGCTCTTCCCTCACTCATAATCCATTTGTTTGATATATTTATCTAAAATCTGTATATTGGGGCTCGCTTCATGAAATAACGAAAATGTCTTTCCTCCACCCAGATGTTACAGTAAATGTCTGCAGCCAAGTCTCTCATCCCGACTTGAACATCATAGCAGAAGCAAAGAGAGGCAGATTTGTTTCTTCTTATTCGAGACAAGGGTGGATCGAGGGGAGGGGTAGTGGGGGCAATTTCCCCCACCTAGAATTTGTGTATTATTTTTTTAAAGAAATATTTTTCGTATTCCGAGCACATTTAAATTTATCGAAGTTTACTTATAAAAATGATTTTTCATTTTACTTTTATTTTAAAGCAATGTATATTGTTTTTTACATTAATGTAATGTGTAGAAATTCATCTGATAACATTGGTAGTCCCACCCAGCATAAACAACACTGGCATGTTACAAGTCGCGCGCTAGTTCCATACCGGCTCGGCTATACTAGTCTGTGTACTACTACTCCGCGTCGTCCTCGTCAGACCGAGCCGTTTGATGAAAGTTAAACAATATTTTCTATGTGCCACTGGCGCCTTCTGTAGACCTGTATCTGTGTTTCGTGGGCCCTGTATCTGTGTTTCGTGGCCCCTGTATCTGTGTTTCGTGGATAAAATTACGTAAAAAGCATGTTTTGAAGAAAAAAACCAATTTCCCTGAGATTTTTAAGTACAAGTATAGCCTAAAACTTCATTTGCTGGCCTTTATTTTTAAAATAGTCTGCCCCCCCCATGTTTTTCTGCCATAGAAAATCTATCCTGTAGCCGCCCTTGAATCGAGATGGGCAAGTAAATTTACACGCCAAGAAACAGTCAACTCCGCTAAAACAGTACATTTCAGTGTATTAGAAATAAAAATAAATCTACGAAACTGTGATATTGCATCTAATACTGGACGAAACTTGAATATGCGTTAATCTGTAACGATCTGTGGGTCAACTCCGCTAAAACAGTATATTTCAGTGTCTTAGACATAACAATAAGTCTACGAAACTGTGATATTGCATCTAATTCTGGACGAAACTTGAAGATGCGTTAATCTGTGACGAGCTGTGGGTCAACTCCGCTAAAACAGTATATTTCAGTGTCTTAGACATAACAATAAGTCTACGAAACTGTGATATTGCATCTAATTCTGGACGAAACTTGAATATGCGTTAATCTGTGACGAGCTGTGGGTCAACTCCGCTAAAACAGTATATTTCAGTGTCTTAGACATAACAATAAGTCTACGAAACTGTGATATTGCATCTAATTCTGGACGAAACATGAATATGCGTTAATCTGTGACGAGCTGTGGGTCAACTCCGCTAAAACAGTATATTTCAGTGTCTTAGATATAACAATAAGTCTACGAAACTGTGATATTGCCTCTAATTCTGGACGAAACTTGAAGATGCGTTAATCTGTGACAAGCTGTGGGTCAACTCCGCTAAAACAGTATATTTCAGTGTCTTAGACATAACAATAAGTCTACGAAACTGTGATATTGCATCTAATTCTGGACGAAACTTGAATATGCGTTAATCTGTGACGAGCTGTGGGTCAACTCCGCTAAAACAGTATATTTCAGTGTCTTAGACATAACAATAAGTCTACGAAACTGTGATATTGCATCTAATTCTGGACGAAACATGAATATGCGTTAATCTGTGACGAGCTGTGGGTCAACTCCGCTAAAACAGTATATTTCAGTGTCTTAGATATAACAATAAGTCTACGAAACTGTGATATTGCCTCTAATTCTGGACGAAACTTGAAGATGCGTTAATCTGTGACAAGCTGTGGGTCAACTCCGCTAAAACAGTATATTTCAGTGTCTTAGATATAACAATAAGTCTACGAAACTGTGATATTGCCTCTAATTCTGGACGAAACTTGAAGATGCGTTAATCTGTGACAAGCTGTGGGTCAACTCCGCTAAAACAGTATATTTCAGTGTCTTAGACATAACAATAAGTCTACGAAACTGTGATATTGCATCTAATTCTGGACGAAACATGAATATGCGTTAATCTGTGACGAGCTGTGGGTCAACTCCGCTAAAATCGTATATTTCAGTGTCTTAGATATAACAATAAGTCTACGAAACTGTGATATTGCCTCTAATTCTGGACGAAACTTGAAGATGCGTTAATCTGTGACAAGCTGTGGGTCAACTCCGCTAAAACAGTATATTTCAGTGTCTTAGATATAACAATAAGTCTACGAAACTGTGATATTGCCTCTAATTCTGGACGAAACTTGAAGATGCGTTAATCTGTGACAAGCTGTGGGTCAACTCCGCTAAAACAGTATATTTCAGTGTCTTAGACATAACAATAAGTCTACGAAACTGTGATATTGCCTCTAATTCTGGACGAAACTTGAAGATGGTTAATCTGTGACAAGCGTTGGGCCGAAGCTAATAGCCTACTTCAGTAGAAGTCTACAATTAACTAAAATTTTAATTTTTCACTTATAATTATAACAGTTATAGGTGCCAATGTTCTTAAAGTTGGTCTACAGATTCTAAACACATCACTCGTCAATTCCAGAACGTCCTTATTGCATCGTCCATTGCATCAGGGGAGGGGTTATTCTCGTCTGAACGACTGAAGCTGAACGCTTATGGTTTGGATTAGGCAGAATGGGGATAGTACAGAATGGGGAGAGAGCCAGAGGATTGCGAGAGAAAAGGCAAATAAACAAGTGGAGAATGGAGCTGGCTAGTGTTTAGGTTTTTTTTGTCTGAACGACTGAAGTTGAACGCTTATGGTTTGAATTAGGCAGAATGGGGATAGTACAGAATGGGGAGAGAGCCAGAGGATTGCGAGAGAAAAGGCAAATAAACAAGTGGAGAATGGAGCTGGCTAGTGTTTAGGTTTTTTTGTCTGAACGACTGAAACAGAACGCTCATGGCTAGTTTGAGGCAGGGTGGGGATAGTACAAAGAGAGAGCCAGAGGATAGCGACAGAAAAGACAAATAAACAAGTGGAGAATGGAGCTGGCTAGTGTTTAGTTTTTTTTTACTGGGACGTACTAATAAACGCAATACAGCCTAACGCCAAAACGAAACGTAGAAGAATAGAACTGGTACATTGCCATATGTTACAACGATGCGGGCAAGTAAATGAATTATTATATGTACAGTAATATAAACCTATACATTGGAGCGTTTAATGAAAAACAGCTAGAATAACATTGAAAACCTTTTACTTAGGTCAGCTGTTTCCCAAATTATTGGTTTCTCTAAACTCAATTCTCGTGACTACAGCTTCTGTAGAGCAGCCGTGTTCTGCTCTAAAAAGGTATAAAATTTATTCAAACAATGTTATAGTTTGATTGAAAACAGAATAGGATTCTACGTAGGTGAAATCGACAAGAGGGAGAGGGGATTACAGTCGTCTCAGCTAATAGGAAGTTCACATCTTGCTGCGTGGGTGAGCCTCGTTGCCAATTCGACGTTAAACTTCCGTTCGTAGCTCAGTGACATCGTAGCTGCGGTGGAGTGATTTACTAGTGGTGTAGCTTGCTTCGTTCTGCATTTGCAGTCGTTGGCAGTGGCGGGTTGACTGTCAATGCGTTGGAACTGACAACATCGCATCCCTACTCTGCCACAGACCCATTCCTATTTTTCTTTAAATCAAAGTAAAGTAGTTAGTAGATGTTCTCTCAGTCTCATATTAATACTCGTAGAATGTGAACTATTGGTAGAAGTGAAACTGAAGGGAGGTTTTGTTTAGCGGCGTATTCAATACATTTCCTACTAAGGACAGAAGAATGGAGTTTAATTCCTGTGAGAGAAAACAATTACATAAACCTTTTTTGAAACCTTAATATTTTTAATTTAAAGCTTATAGGCCTAATAAAAATAAGGTTTAGAGCTTGATGTACATTTGTTAGTTTTTTAAAATATTTATTTATACAATACAAGTATTCAGATGTACTATATTATTTCCTTGATGTACATTTTCTCGTAGCATACAACGTAAATTTGAATGAATAATCAATGCTAATATAACATTTCGGTTATTAAGACCGCCATAAATCCTTCGACATTTCTATCGCTTTAAAGTTAAATTATCTTTTTTTCGAAAGAATTTCTACAAGAAATTAAACAGAGGAATAGAGCTACGTATTTTGTTTACATGTTTACTGAAGCAGTATTTTTTCATTATGATAAAAATGTCTAAAAATGTTGAACTTTTTCCGAGAATAAATTTTTTTAATGGTATAAAATACGGAGATGACTAAGTGTGTAGACAGGTAGATAAGATAGGGGCAATTTACACAATACTTACCCGCTATATTGTCCAAATACGACACAATTAATTGTTACAGCGTAAACACTCACAAATAGAAGCGTGTTACAAACAATGCAATCATACTCTATTTTGATAAATACAATTCTACAGAAAAAAATTGTCAAAACAAGAATATAAATTATTTCGATAACAGTCGTTTTAATTAGCACAAAAAACACTCGACGAGGAAAATGCTAGGCTTGTGTTTTAGCGTACGTGACAGTTGTGAGTCATGACATGTGCGACAGCTTTAAGGTTTTTGTTTCCCATAAATTATTCTTTAAGATTACAAAGCGCGTGCAGAACACAAATCTGAAATTTTATGCCAAGATTTAACTCAAACAGCATAAAGTAGAAAATACTTGTAATTCAATTGTGTAAAACCATCTGTTTTCCCTGCGCGATCTTTAATACTCCTATATGATATTTTCCAGAAACCTTTATTTTAGTAAACTGTATTTCTTTCTTCAATAAAATAAGTATTTTTATCATAAGGAGCGGATCATGTTAAACAAGCGTTTGAAACTTTCTGGGTAGCGTATAAACAACTGTCTACACCCCAGGGACTCATTATGTATTGTTTTTTATTCTACATAAATCCATCTGCCTTTGTCTTACAACGAGGAGTAACGGGTGTGCATCTCTATGTGACCCCGTTAGAGATGCACACATGGTCAGATACTTTTAGATCTATCCTTTGCCAACTCCTGCCTCAAACCTTCATTGGCTTGGATCTCCTGCCTCAAACCTACATAGGCTTTTATCTCCTGCCTCAAACATACACAAGCTTGGATCTCTTGCCTCAAACCTACATAGCCTTGGATCTCCTGCCTCAAACCTACACAGACTTGGATCTCCTACCTCAAACCTAGACAGGCTTGGATCTCCTGTCTCGAACCTACACAGGCTTGGATCTCCTGCCTCAAACCTACACAGGCTTGGATCTCCTGTCTCAAACCTACACAGGATTGGATCTCCTGCCTCAAACCTACACAGGCTTGAATCTCTTGCCTCAAACCTACATAGGCTTGGATCTCCTGCCTCAATCCTACACAGGCTTGGATCTCCTGCCTCAAACCTACACAGGCTTTAATCTCCTGCCTCAAACCTACACAAGCTTGGATCTCCTGCCTCATACCTACAAAGGCTTGGATCTCCAGCCTCAAACCTACACAGGCTTGGATCTCCTGCCTCAAACCTACACAGGCTTGGATCTCCTGCCTCAAACCTACACAGGCTTGGATCTCCTGCCTCAAACCTACACAGGCTTGGATCTCCTGCCTCAAACCTACACAGGCTTGGATCTCCTGCCTCAAACCTACACAGGCTTGGATCTCCTGCCTCAATCCTACACAGGCTTGGATCTCCTGCCTCAAACCTACACAGGCTTGGATCTCCTGCCTCAAACCTACACAGGCTTGGATCTCCTGCCTCAATCCTACACAGGCTTGGATCTCCTGCCTCAAACCTACACATGCTTTGATCCCCTGCCTCAAACCTACACAGGCTTGGATCTCCTGCCTCAAACCTACCAAGGCTTGGATCTCCTGCCTCAAACCTACAAAGGCTTGGATCTCCTGCATCAAACCTACACAGGCTTGGATCTCCTGCCTCAAACCTACACAGGCTTGGATCTCCTGCCTCAAACCTACACAGGCTTGGATCTCCTGCCTCAAACCTACACAGGCTTGGATCTCCTGCCTCAAACCTACACAGGCTTGGATCTCCTGCCTCAAACCTACACAGGCTTGGATCTCCTGCCTCAAACCTAGACAGGCTTGGATCTCCTGCCTCAAACGTACCAAGTCTTGGATCTCCTGCCTCAAACCTAGACAGGCTTGGATCTCCTGCTTCAAACCTACACAGGCTTGGATCTCCTTTCTCAAACCTAGACAGGCTTGGATCTCCTGCCTCAAACCTACACAGGCTTAGATCTCCTGCCTCAAACCTACTCAGGCTTGGATCTCCTGCCTCAAACCTACACATGCTTGGATCTCCTGCCTCAAACCTACACAGGCTTGGATCTCCTGCCTCAAACCTACACAGGCTTGGATCTCCTGCCTCAAACCTACATAGGCTTGGATCTCCTGCCTCAAACCTACATAGGCTTCCTTTCTTAGGTGAAAATACTCAGAACAGCTGGATTCCTTGAAATATAATTAATAATATACCTTGGAAAAACCTAAGACAGAATAGGTTACAAAATAGATTTGTACAATAGCAAAAGAGTGGGAGAAGAGTCGGGTAAGAATAGCAAAAGAAACCTGTGGCTAAGAACTATTAAAGACCTGTGTACAATGAAACTACTTGGATTTTCATCCTTGAAATATGAAACTCTGAAAAGGAAATAACCAATACGTCTAGTAATACATTGTGCGAGTTACATTGTAACTAACAGGTGTTTGCACTAGAGCTGAGAAATAGATAAATAAATATGTATATATATATATATATATATATATATATATATATATATATATATATACATTAAATATGGTGATATGTTTTCTTGTATATATAGTTAATAAATTTAAAATATTTCAAACACAAGAATACCTTTAATGAATATATTTATTCAAAGCTTTTCGCCGATAGCTTTTGTACCTAATAAGAGAGAAAATATTTGGACAACTTTTACATTCACTGGTAATGAAATAAATAAAATTACAAGATTATTTAAAGAAACAAATTTACAAATTACATATAAAACCGATAATAAAATTACAAATTTAATAAACAATAACAAAAATCAAAATAATATGCACGAAAGAAATGGAGTATATAATATAAAATGTCAAACTTGTAATAAATTATATGTAGGACAAACAAAAAAGAAATTAAAAGAAAGATACAAAGAACATTTAATCGCTTATATCAAACCAAACATATACAAATCCAATTTAGCTACGCATTGTATTAATAATGGACATGAGTTTCCGGAAACAGAAAATATGAAATTAATAAAAGAATTAAATAAAGGATTAAAAATGAATATATTTGAAACATTGGAAATTTATAAGCATAAAGTTAAAGACAAATTAATTGATGAACAAATTCAAGTGAGATCGAGGCACCAAACTATTTATAAAGTCATTGATGTTATAGAAAAATTTACATAAAGTGCAATAATTATAAACATATGATTCTTTGTAGTACATATGATTTAATTTTGTAAAAGTATTTTATTAGATAATTATTTTTCCTGAAGATGCTGATACTTTTTTATCGGCGAAAAGCTTTGAATAAATATATTCATTAAAAGTATTCTTGTGTTTGAAATATTTTAAATTTATTAAATATATATATATATATATATATATATATATATATATATATATATATATATATATATATATGAGACCGCGTTTAATGATCATATACATTTCGTATTGTTTCGGATTCTCATATAACCGCAGCGAAAAGAAGTTTCGAATGGCATAACCCAGTTTTGCACAACAATTGAATCTCCAATAACAAAAAATAGTTATGTTATTTGATTCCATTGTCATTTGAGTTACTAGTTTTTAACTAAGCACACTTGTACATATGTTAGTATGTATACTGTGCATACTTATATTATTCTTAATATACAAAATACGTAACAGTACCATACAAACTAACCAATACATTTCTTAAATATAATTACAGATAAGCCTACTCCATACACAACACACTCAACAAACAATTTAAACCACGTAGCACATAGAAAGGCATTTAAAACACCACCGGGGTTTACAAACTATATTGCAGTTCGTGCCCCATTTTTTACATACAAGAAGGTAATTTTGCACAAGCTTACAATATTACAAAAAAGCACTCATAAACGAAAAACAACAATCAAAATTTCATAACATCTCATATTAATAAACCATAACTAAACAAACATAACATTAAACCTACAAATTATTCACAAACAAAACAAAAATAACCAACGGCCCACAACCGAAGAATATGATATATACAAACATTTCAATCTACACTCAACACACATGCTCAACACTCAATTACAAGACACGTACACTTCTATACATTATAAAACCCAATACACTCTTAACGAACGCCTAATATCCATATCTTACCCCACTTTCACCCTAACCTAAAACAATCAAGAGGTAACTTACGGTCTAAATAATCAAAAAAGTAAATGCCAGTATAGGAAAGAGTAATATACTATTATTACTTGAAGTCTCTACTGCAAGTGTTTTTAGAAAATAGTTAATTTTCAGCAAGTCAGCAATAGCCTTAAAGTAGATATTCATTTATAGCCTTTTTAATCTCTAAATATGTTGGTAATCCTCTGTCTTGAATTACTACGGGGAGAGTTCTGTTATTTCCAAAACCAGTGTAGGTATTTACAACAAAAAGGTGTAACAACATTCCATTCATTAGTAAATGAACCAACCATTGTCCAAAACAAGTGTAGGTATTTACAACAAAAAGGTGTAACAACATTCCATTCATTAGTAAATGAACCAACCACTGTCCAAAACACTTATCACAAACTTATTCTACACTGCCTTATGAAATGCATGAAAATAAAACCATTTAAAACACATTATCGTTCACTATCTTGATACTAATTGCTAGAGAGAATATATTGCTGTATAAAAAAGACTGTGAAAATTTCAAAAAACTGTTTTACTGTCCCAGAATAGTTAACTATAGCAACAATAAGGTGTTTTTGCTAGAATTAAGAGGACAAGTATTTAAACTTTGTTAAGAAATTGCTTTTTCCCATGATTATCACAACTTTCAATGATTTCGTTTGAAAAGGTAAAATATTAAATTTATTGGAAGACAAACCAACAATCACTAAACACGTTTCTTAAAATGATTCTTAATTTTTATTGTAAGTATTGGCTACTAGGGTTTTGGGAAAACTATTAAAGAGTTCTGATAATGGAAGGAAATAAGTTGATTTTACAGGTTTCATTATTCAAAACGTTTGTAAGATTAACAGTTATAAATATAACATAATATAAAGTGCAGATATAGTAATATAAAAATACAAATAAATATTAACAATAATATTATATAGAAAATCTGGTTTAATATATAAATAAAACAAGCAACCCTTTACACTTGATTCTAGATCTTCGATTTTACATTGTTGAGAGTAACCCAACGGTTTCCTTTATTTAGAAGAGATAATATTAAAAATAAATATAAGCAGATTTAAAGATTAGCATTTAAACTTCCTGAAGAAGCATTAATATAAATCTAAGAACGTTGAAATAGAGAGAAAATTGCCTACATTAACGAATTACCCCAACTAAGACCCAACCCCTTGTTTTCATAAAAAATATCATTTTAAATTATTCAGCGCAAAGCAGCGAACTTAAAGCTCTGACGGTTTGTTTTACCTTCGTTCTAATCATTATTTTTTATTCTCAAAGAACATTAATTTCACAAAGTGTAATTTAATCCTTTGCCTTATTTCCGGACATAATAAATTATTTACAGCCCTTATGCTACTGCGCAAGTTTGTAATATCACTGAAAACTTGATTCTAATTAAAATTTACACCACGCTCTCACGCGCGCGTGCGTGCACATTAAAGGATAATTTGCTGTTGCAATTAACTGTGTGTAAAAACGAAAGTACTAACTTTTAAAAAATCGTTTACGGGGTAAATCTGTAGCAAACAGAAAATTACAGAGATATTATTGTGAATTTAAATTTTAAATTAATGTAAATACATGCACAAGGGAATTACTTGGATAACCAGTCCCTTATCAGTGTTTTTGGAAGGTGGACATAAAAGGTGAAATTAGATTAAGTAAGGGTCATCATGTTCGTCGCTACTTGGAGTGGTGAAATGTTACGTTTCTGACAGCTAGGATGCACACACGAGTAAGGTCTACTCTCTTTCGGTGTCATTGGGGGTATGGTTATTGCAACATAACTAGGCGCCTTGTTGGCGCATGCGCGCTACGCTCCTTCTACCCTAAACAAACAGGATACAATCTGGTCACGAACGCACTAACTCCAGTCTAGAGTATTACTGAAGACCTCATCGACTTTCTAATTGCGTTGTATGGGTGAACGTGGGGTAAGTGCACTGGGAGCAACTTGAACTGTCGTTCCTCCAGACGCAAAGCTATGTGGCGCGCACCATAGTTCCCTACCCGTTAAATCTGAATGTTTGAAGAAAGAAAAGGAAAGAAGCCAGTATTAAAGTGGGACTGAGGGAAAGTCATATTATTTCTTTCATATTGAAAGTAGGAGAAAAGTATTCTCTGGTGAGCATAATTGCATTTTAAGATAGGCCTACTCGCTCTCGCGCATGAAGAGTTATTTTCTGTTAAATCTTCTTGAAGAAGAAAAGAGTGGTAATCCGCATTAAATTATGGAAAGGGTAGTGGAAAATGAGGTAAATTATGTCTCCCGTAGGCAAAGTGCATTCTTTAAAATATTATAAATAGGAAATAAACCACCAGTTAACATTCCCTCCCAGTTAAAACACCAGACCTTGAAAAAAAACCTACTCTCTTACTTACTAACGTATGAAGAAAGCAAAGCATGGACAGAGGGAATAAATTTGGACCAAGTATCATGTTCCCCTGGCACTGGAAGTAGTAAGATGTTATAGCTCGTGTACCAGTTGCATAGTCCAAGTAGATATACTTTCTTTTGTGGTCAGAATAATGAAGCTTTCAACTAAGCCTCCCTGAATGAAAAAGGGAAGGAAAGAGTAGGTAAGTAGGACGAAGAGAGGGTCATAATAATCCCTTGGTACTTGGATCAGACGAAATTAAGGCTCTCATGAGCAACTCGCACCCTCCAGGTGGACATCTCTTTGTCGGTATTACAGGGAAGTGTATACCTGAAGGGTGCACGCTACTTTCCTTGAAATACGTTCATGTATTTATACTTTACAAACATTAGGTAGTAGACTAAAATATGTTAACAGTAAAGCAAAATCTATATAAGTCGTTTTAAATGTAGACAGATGTGCACAAAGGCAAGATTGATGCTAACATGCGTCCTTGGAGACAGTATCTTTGCATGACTATCTATCAGATGCATAGAAGGCAGTTTTTATAAATAAAATAATCTTATACGATTAAAAGTCAAAGAAACATATTTACGAGGTCAAACCAAGCAGACATTATGTCATGTGCCCCTCCCAGAACTGATGTGATTCTCTTCCGCTAGTAAAGCCGAATCCGAGTAGGAGATAGTCCTACTTTTACCGGCTTTAATAAATTTAAATAATACTTGTGAGTCAACTATTCTATGAGTTATTTCGCTAGATGGTTTATATAAATGGAAATGTAGAGAATTAGATCCTATAAATGATTAACATGAAAACAGTTATGTTATATGAAAAAAGAACTATGCAAAATGAATTAGTTAAAGAGTGACTCTAGTTCCGGGTATAGGCTGAAGTTGGAAATCGTAGTGTGTGTGTGTGTGTGTGTGTGTGTGTGTTTGTGTATGTGAGAGTATGTATGTGTGTGGTGTTTATATATATATATATATATATATATATATATATATATATATATATATATGTGTGTGTGTGTGTGTGTGTGTGTGTGTGTGTGTGTGTGTGTGTGTGTGTGTGTGTGTGTGTGTGTGTGAGTGTGTGTGTGGGTGGTTTTGTGTGTATGTGTGTGTGTGTGTGTGGGTGTGTGTGTGAATGTGTGTGTTGTCTGTGTGAGTGTGCATGAGTGCATGCGAGCGCGCGTGAGTGAGACTGTGTGTGTGTGTGTGTGTGTGTGTGTGTGTGTGTGTGTGTGTGTGTGTGTGTGTGTGTGTGTGTGTGTGTTGTGTGTGTGTGTGTGTGTGTGTGTGTGTGTGTGTGTGTGTGTGTGTGTGTGTGTGTGTGTGTGTGTGTGTGTGTGTGTGTGTGTGTGTGTGTGTGTGTGTGTGTGTGTGTGTGACAAAAGTTCTAATGAGTATTCACTCTAACTGACGTGTTTAGCGCGCTCTAAGTTTAACGCTGGTATTTACAGCATGCCCTTGGGGATTTAATTTTTAAAGCGGCTTATTACATGACAGATAATAATAAATATCTAATGTTTATGTGTCTGTTTTCAAAGGCTTTATGTTAATTGTTATTTTATTGCGCAGTTTATTTGTAGACTACCTGTTTACTGTTTGCAAATCTTTATTGGTCTCTTTGTTTTCACTTACACAGATTTCAAGCTTGTAGTATAATAACGCTAAAGTTGTAAACAAACAACAGTTTGCTCTGTCATTAGTAGATAGGCCTTATTTGGTGTCATGTAGCAGAAATATGGCTTTATTCCCTAATATAACAGACTAGTGAAATAATGAAGACAAAAGCCAGATATTATGTCTGAGTCAAGAGTTAGCTTACGGTTACTTTCAACCGTTCAGTCAACCAATGGCCTTTTAATCTCACTACATAAATCAAATTAGGCTATTATACTATTCCTCCGAGTATGATGTAAGGTTTTAGTCTAACGTAGATAAATGTTATCTTTCTACGAATTGTTCATTTTTTTTGTTTCATTCAATTCAGTTTGAAGTGAGGTCTTGTCTGAAATAGATAATTTCCATATGCAACTGCTATATTATTATCACAGTTGCGGGTTACTCTCTTTAGAAAAACAGAGACTCTTCCTATGCATCTGGGATATTCACCTTATACTTCCGAAATATGTTTCTACTACAACTGGAATTGATTCTCTGCTTTAAGGTATCCATTCCATTTACACACACACACACACAAAACCACACACCCTCACACACGCCCCCACGCACACACACACACACAAACCACACAATTTATATACAGGTATATATATATATATATATATATATATATATTAAATATAATAAATATGGTGATATGTTTTCTTGTAATATAGTTAATAAATTAAAAATATTTCAGAAACAAGAATACTTTTAATGACTATATTTATTCAAAGCTTTTCACCGATAAAATAGTACCAGCATCTTCAAAAATAATTATCTAATAAAATATTTTTTCAAAATTAAATCATCTGTATATATGTATATATGTATACATATATATATATATATATATATATATATATATATATATATATATATATATATATATATATATTAATGGCTTAATAAATAATGATTGTTTTGTACCCGAATAAAACCAGAAGTATCTACTAATTAAGAGATATCAGATACGTATTATTATTTTTCAGAAACTGCGACACAATTTTTATAAAATTCTTTTCTAAAATCTGTTTCAGGTTGAATAGAAACAAACTAGCAGAACTGAATCGCATAACAACAATGTGACGTAATATCTTACCAGCTGCTTAGAGAACAGCAAACCGTAAACCCTAAATTGTGGGTATGTTTTGGAAATGTAATACGTTAACGATGTAAGCAAGACGACTTAGGGTTCAATCTTGAGCTAATTACGGTGATGAGGCCCTCATTAGCGACTGTAAGAGCCCCTCATTAGTGACGCAAGCTTTAGCTAATTTTAAAAAACATTTTCTCTGAAATATTCCCTTTTTGAAGTCGCCTTAGCATATAACCTGTTCAAGTTATCTTTATTAAAAGGGCAGCGGTGATAAAACCTCAAGTAATTTGTTTCCGCTTACGAGTTACGATCTAACGAAAAGAAAAGCCATTTCAGCATTCAAGGAGGAAGCGTAATTTCTGTCATCATAAAAACAGCTTTTTCTCCAATTATTTTTTTTATGTACAGTCATAAAATAATTTATGTTTACAACGCGATTTGGACCATAATAGGTATTTAGAATGTCCGACTGATATTGTTACCATGGAAACGAGAACTATGACGGTAATAATCGCTAAATATGTTGAATCTGTCCATCTTATATACTTGACGTTTTGTACCCATTTTTAATCAACACTTACTCGTGTCTGTAGACGGTGGATTTTGTTCAAAATTAGAAAAACAAACTACTTGGTAACCAGGATTTTGAAGTTTTGCATGCAGATGTAGGCTACTAGTATTACCGTAAAAATGTAGATTTTATCTTAGGAACCAAGGTGCGGAAACTTAAAATAAGTTCAAATAAATTTTTAGCTCATTATCTATGCCTAGTTGAGCAGACATTTCCCAATAATCTATTTTCAATTACAGTAAACTATTTAATTATATAAACACAATATAAATAAATAAATTAATTTCAGGGTTATCAATGTGAGCTAGTGAATTCGTGACTCTACAACGCAGAAGCCTTTATTTGATGTTTCATTATTGAATTTTGTGGTATTTAGTTTTGATTTTAAAATTAATGTAAGCGTTCTGGTATGTTATGTTTCTTGTTGATTCTAAATATGGAAACCGAATTTATTGTTTGATAGATAGTAGAATTAACACCATTTTAGCTCCTGAAGGAGATTGTATCAAAAAACGTGGATCGTTGTTTTAAATTTTGTTTTGTGTAGCTGTAATCAACCAAATTTATCAACTACTTGGTTAACTCATTTCAACTATTGAATATTAAATACTGTAGTCGATTTTTCGCTCACGCTCGGATGTGCGATTGAAGTAAAATATTTAACAATCATCTTAATTTACATTTTATAATTCAAGGCAATTTGAATTTGTTATGTCTAATACTAAAAGAGGCGCCAGTGATACAAGGTACGTTTAGGAATTTTTTATATAATTTAGAAAAACATTCTCTAAAAGTGAAATATCTGATAACGTGTTTTCACGTGTTTAGTTTTAGTCATAGAATACGCCCATGTCTCCGTGTAACAGGAAAACATTCTCTAAAAGTGAAATATCTGATAACGTGTTTTCACGTGTTTAGTTTTAGTCATAGAATACTCCCATGTCTCCGTGTAACAGAAAAACATTCTCTAAAAGGGAAATATCTGATAACGTGTTTTCACGTGTTTAGTTTTAGTCATAGAATACGCCCATGTCTCCGTGTAACAGGAAAACATTCTCTAAAAGTGAAATATCTGATAACGTGTTTTCACGTGTTTAGTTTTAGTCATAGAATACGCCCATGTCTCCGTGTAACAGGAAAACATTCTCTAAAAGTGAAATATCTGATAACGTGTTTTCACGTGTTTAGTTTTAGTCATAGAATACTCCCATGTCTCCGTGTAACAGGAAAACATTCTCTAAAAGTGAAATATCTGATAACGTGTTTTCACGTGTTTAGTTTTAGTCATAGAATACTCCCATGTCTCCGTGTAACAGGAAAACATTCTCTAAAAGTGAAATATCTGATAACGTGTTTTCACGTGTTTAGTTTTAGTCATAGAATACGCCCATGTCTCCGTGTAACAGGAAAACATTCTCTAAAAGTGAAATATCTGATAACGTGTTTTCACGTGTTTAGTTTTAGTCATAGAATACTCCCATGTCTCCGTGTAACAGGAAAACATTCTCTAAAAGTGAAATATCTGATAACGTGTTTTCACGTGTTTAGTTTTAGTCATAGAATACGCCCATGTCTCCGTGTAACAGGAAAACATTCTCTAAAAGTGAAATATCTGATAACGTGTTTTCACGTGTTTAGTTTTAGTCATAGAATACGCCCATGTCTCCGTGTAACAGGAAAACATTCTCTAAAAGTGAAATATCTGATAACGTGTTTTCACGTGTTTAGTTTTAGTCATAGAATACGCCCATGTCTCCGTGTAACAGGAAAACATTCTCTAAAAGTGAAATATCTGATAACGTGTTTTCACGTGTTTAGTTTTAGTCATAGAATACTCCCATGTCTCCGTGTAACAGGAAAACATTCTCTAAAAGTGAAATATCTGATAACGTGTTTTCACGTGTTTAGTTTTAGTCATAGAATACGCCCATGTCTCCGTGTAACAGGAAAACATTCTCTAAAAGTGAAATATCTGATAACGTGTTTTCACGTGTTTAGTTTTAGTCATAGAATACGCCCATGTCTCCGTGTAACAGGAAAACATTCTCTAAAAGTGAAATATCTGATAACGTGTTTTCACGTGTTTAGTTTTAGTCATAGAATACGCCCATGTCTCCGTGTAACAGGAAAACATTCTCTAAAAGTGAAATATCTGATAACGTGTTTTCACGTGTTTAGTTTTAGTCATAGAATACTCCCATGTCTCCGTGTAACAGGAAAACATTCTCTAAAAGTGAAATATCTGATAACGTGTTTTCACGTGTTTAGTTTTAGTCATAGAATACGCCCATGTCTCCGTGTAACAGGAAAACATTCTCTAAAAGTGAAATATCTGATAACGTGTTTTCACGTGTTTAGTTTTAGTCATAGAATACGCCCATGTCTCCGTGTAACAGGAAAACATTCTCTAAAAGTGAAATATCTGATAACGTGTTTTCACGTGTTTAGTTTTAGTCATAGAATACGCCCATGTCTCCGTGTAACAGGAAAACATTCTCTAAAAGTGAAATATCTGATAACGTGTTTTCACGTGTTTAGTTTTAGTCATAGAATACTCCCATGTCTCCGTGTAACAGGAAAACATTCTCTAAAAGTGAAATATCTGATAACGTGTTTTCACGTGTTTAGACTTAATCATAGAATACGCCCATGTCTCCGTGTAACAGGAAAACATTCTCTAAAAGTGAAATATCTGATAACGTGTTTTCACGTGTTTAGTTTTAGTCATAGAATACGCCCATGTCTCCGTGTAACAGGAAAACATTCTCTAAAAGTGAAATATCTGATAACGTGTTTTCACGTGTTTAGTTTTAGTCATAGAATACTCCCATGTCTCCGTGTAACAGGAAAACATTCTCTAAAAGTGAAATATCTGATAACGTGTTTTCACGTGTTTAGTTTTAGTCATAGAATACGCCCATGTCTCCGTGTAACAGGAAAACATTCTCTAAAAGTGAAATATCTGATAACGTGTTTTCACGTGTTTAGTTTTAGTCATAGAATACTCCCATGTCTCCGTGTAACAGGAAAACATTCTCTAAAAGTGAAATATCTGATAACGTGTTTTCACGTGTTTAGTTTTAGTCATAGAATACGCCCATGTCTCCGTGTAACAGGAAAACATTCTCTAAAAGTGAAATATCTGATAACGTGTTTTCACGTGTTTAGTTTTAGTCATAGAATACGCCCATGTCTCCGTGTAACAGGAAAACATTCTCTAAAAGTGAAATATCTGATAACGTGTTTTCACGTGTTTAGTTTTAGTCATAGAATACGCCCATGTCTCCGTGTAACAGGAAAACATTCTCTAAAAGTGAAATATCTGATAACGTGTTTTCACGTGTTTAGTTTTAGTCATAGAATACTCCCATGTCTCCGTGTAACAGGAAAACATTCTCTAAAAGTGAAATATCTGATAACGTGTTTTCACGTGTTTAGACTTAATCATAGAATACGCCCATGTCTCCGTGTAACAGGAAAACATTCTCTAAAAGTGAAATATCTGATAACGTGTTTTCACGTGTTTAGTTTTAGTCATAGAATACGCCCATGTCTCCGTGTAACAGGAAAACATTCTCTAAAAGTGAAATATCTGATAACGTGTTTTCACGTGTTTAGTTTTAGTCATAGAATACTCCCATGTCTCCGTGTAACAGGAAAACATTCTCTAAAAGTGAAATATCTGATAACGTGTTTTCACGTGTTTAGTTTTAGTCATAGAATACGCCCATGTCTCCGTGTAACAGGAAAACATTCTCTAAAAGTGAAATATCTGATAACGTGTTTTCACGTGTTTAGACTTAATCATAGAATACGCCCATGTCTCCGTGTAACAGGAAAACATTCTCTAAAAGTGAAATATCTGATAACGTGTTTTCACGTGTTTAGACTTAATCATAGAATACGCCCATGTCTCCGTGTAACAGGAAAACATTCTCTAAAAGTGAAATATCTGATAACGTGTTTTCACGTGTTTAGACTTAATCATAGAATACGCCCATGTCTCCGTGTAACAGGAAAACATTCTCTAAAAGTGAAATATCTGATAACGTGTTTTCACGTGTTTAGTTTTAGTCATAGAATACGCCCATGTCTCCGTGTAACAGGAAAACATTCTCTAAAAGTGAAATATCTGATAACGTGTTTTCACGTGTTTAGTTTTAGTCATAGAATACTCCCATGTCTCCGTGTAACAGAAAAACATTCTCTAAAAGTGAAATATCTGATAACGTGTTTTCACGTGTTTAGACTTAATCATAGAATACGCCCATGTCTCCGTGTAACAGGAAAACATTCTCTAAAAGTGAAATATCTGATAACGTGTTTTCACGTGTTTAGTTTTAGTCATAGAATACTCCCATGTCTCCGTGTAACAGGAAAACATTCTCTAAAAGTGAAATATCTGATAACGTGTTTTCACGTGTTTAGTTTTAGTCATAGAATACTCCCATGTCTCCGTGTAACAGAAAAACATTCTCTAAAAGTGAAATATCTGATAACGTGTTTTCACGTGTTTAGACTTAATCATAGAATACGCCCATGTCTCCGTGTAACAGGAAAACATTCTCTAAAAGTGAAATATCTGATAACGTGTTTTCACGTGTTTAGTTTTAGTCATAGAATACTCCCATGTCTCCGTGTAACAGGAAAACATTCTCTAAAAGTGAAATATCTGATAACGTGTTTTCACGTGTTTAGTTTTAGTCATAGAATACTCCCATGTCTCCGTGTAACAGAAAAACATTCTCTAAAAGTGAAATATCTGATAACGTGTTTTCACGTGTTTAGACTTAATCATAGAATACGCCCATGTCTCCGTGTAACAGAAAAACATTCTCTAAAAGTGAAATATCTGATAACGTGTTTTCACGTGTTTAGTTTTAGTCATAGAATACTCCCATGTCTCCGTGTAACAGGAAAACATTCTCTAAAAGTGAAATATCTGATAACGTGTTTTCACGTGTTTAGTTTTAGTCATAGAATACGCCCATGTCTCCGTGTAACAGAAAAACATTCTCTAAAAGTGAAATATCTGATAACGTGTTTTCACGTGTTTAGTTTTAGTCATAGAATACTCCCATGTCTCCGTGTAACAGAAAAACATTCTCTAAAAGTGAAATATCTGATAACGTGTTTTCACGTGTTTAGTTTTAGTCATAGAATACTCCCATGTCTCCGTGTAACAGAAAAACATTCTCTAAAAGTGAAATATCTGATAACGTGTTTTCACGTGTTTAGACTTAATCATAGAATACGCCCATGTCTCCGTGTAACAGGAAAACATTCTCTAAAAGTGAAATATCTGATAACGTGTTTTCACGTGTTTAGTTTTAGTCATAGAATACGCCCATGTCTCCGTGTAACAGGAAAACATTCTCTAAAAGTGAAATATCTGATAACGTGTTTTCACGTGTTTAGTTTTAGTCATAGAATACGCCCATGTCTCCGTGTAACAGGAAAACATTATTTTTTAAATTGTTTCGAAATAAAACGAGTTGAAAAGATGTTTTACCAGTGCTGTATTGAAGCTTATTTGTAGCATTTGTTGGGAATGTATTCTATTTAGTTTTACTTCCCAAATCTATGTAATTTAACGCCCCTTCGACTTATAAAATGGAATCATTTATAATATTCATGATATCGTTATTGAGGAATAATTAGTTAGTGATAAGTATAAAAATATTTCACAAAAACGTGCATCATTTATTCTGGAAAAGTATTGAAAAGACTATTATTACATTTTTAAAGCAAGATTTTACAAAAATTAAGCAATGATTTAATGTCTAAGCAAAACATAATTGATTATAAATTTGTTTTGTACATTGAGTGTCATTTAAAAATAAATTCTATGAATTTGTATAATAATTGAATTTTTATAGAAATTTCAGACAGTTTTGACTTTTTCAAATCAAATCTTTATAGATTTGTACACTGTAATTTCACTAGTTTCATGCTTTAGTTTTGTAAATAGTACAATGTTACCTCTCATATGTCTTTTCTCAGTGCAATTTACAATTACTAATGCTGCTAAAAACGTTGTGTTCCAGATGTGTCTAAGTCTGATGTCACCTATACGCCTATATACCAATGCTTAGTTACTACTGGAATAAGCAGGTATCCTTACACAAAGAATAGATTTATCCCAACTTTTTTTTTCAAATCTGAAGTTGATGCTCTATTCGGTCCATATAAAGTGCTGTCCTTGTAAGAAGAAGCATGGAGTAAGACTAGATGGAATCAGGTAAAACTAAAAAAAAATAATAATCCCTTGTTATTGGAAATAGGAGAAGGTTACAGCATTGTGTGGCTTGCCTGAAGTAGATTTGCTTTTAATCTGGTTGAAAAGAGGAGTTTCTCGAACTTACATTTTAAACAATTATCGATTTATAATAGTAAAATATTACCTTATAAATTCTTTAATAATAATATTTAGATTATATTAATAAAATATAGGTTTAAGTAAAATAAAACAAGCTTTTTTTTGTTTTGACTGTGTCAGACATATAATGCCTACTATAATCTGCAAACTTTTGTATTTATATTTCCAACCGTATATTTTAGAAGATATTACGAAAATTTCGATACACGTAAAACTCTACGGTTTATTATTTCAAAATAAATATTCAATTACCTTTTTAAATACCTTAAATATTTGTATGATAGGGAGGGATGTAACGTCCAAGGCTGTGCACGATTATCTCAGTTACGTGAAAATGCAAGGATATTATCTTGTCCAGATCATAAACTGCTAATCTTGTTTAAATCTGAAGTTAGTCTTCCGCGTGTGTATTGTTCCAAATTCAAGGATAAATTCTTATTCTTTTTTAACCTAAATTACCGACGTCTATATATATTTTATTTTTAATTCGTCTCCATCAATTTAAGTGACTAAGAGGTAAGTTATTTTATTTTAAGGTTGAAATTTTAAGGAACAAGATAAGGTTAAGTAATTTTGTTTTACAACTGAAGAAATACAAATTCTATACGTATTCGGAAAAAACCTCTAGGGCTCTAAATTTAAATACAGCGAAGTGAAACATTATTTTGAATTGTGTGATGTGACGTCTTTAAAGTGGAGACGCCTTCCTATTACTCCCTCCCACCCCGTAGAGAATAGGTCTTCCTCAGGGACGCGACTATGTAGCCCTGCACAAAAGCCATTTTTATTCCCCATTTCCAAGACCGGGAAAGTTTTATACACTCACTTAATCCCACCTTAGATACACCACCTTTTCCACATCTTACTTAGCCTGTGTTGAAGTCGTCCTCCAAATTCCAAACATTAAGCATGCTGATGTTTTTTAAACTTTGTTCTATTAGCTTACACTCTCCTTATATCGTGTACAAAATTTCAATCGTTAATAAAATACATTTTTATTCATTCAATTACGTTCTAATACATTTTTTGTTATTATATTGTGGAGGACAATTGATGTAACATAGTTTTTCAATACTTATTCAATAATTAAATTACAAAAAATTCTGTTCTAGATAGGATTCGAACTGAGTATCTTCAGATTCAAAGTCTAGGGCTTTTGGTAATGATCCAACTTTCCCATAGCTAGAAGTTTTTTTCTGAAAGACGTAAATGAATTTTGGTTTGACTCATCTTGATTGTCGGCGAAACCTCAATGGTACAACCTTAAATGGTTGCCATGGATACCAGACAATATCATAAATTATGCTCAAGGATTAAAAATGAATAAAAAGAATAAAACAAACAAACAAACAAACAGGATAAACGGTATCGAACCTTGCTTCACAAACGGACAACGCTAAAGGAAAGCAAAAAGAAATTACAACACAATAAAAGCGACAAAAAAGCGTATAAATAGTCACAAATAAAAATAATAGTCCAACACCATACATAGAGGTACTGAATAAATAAAGAGCGTGCGTTATCCAATAAAGTTAAATGGATAATAGCAAGGTAATTCGCTTTCTATTTTGCCACTTTATATTGTTATTGTGGCATATGTATATGCATAAAATAAACTGAAAAATTTTTTTTTTACCTAAGTAGGACTTCACTCTAAAAAATATTTTCTACTCCTTGTCTTAGCCTCGGTAATATGAAATTTTAAACTCTAGTCAACTCAGTTGTTACGGAATAAAGCGACACCTGCCTATCATTTAAAAGTTTCAGAGT
>JBAIZL010000001.1:114797849-114802849 GCA_036971475.1 Prosapia bicincta | reverse complement strand
CTCTGATTTAGCATAGAAATGAGGATTGTGCTTTAGCCGTGTAGTGCGTGACAGCTTATCCGACGTAGTAGCAGTTGTGTCCGTTATACAAAGGTGGAGAAAGAAGCATAGGTTTCGATAAAGGTAGAACTGAAGAAATAACGTGATGAGCGGTGTAGACTTGTAGAGAAAACCTAATCTGAACCAAACGTCAATGTACTGCCTCCCAAACTCAGCAACTATAGGGCATTCACTCTCGGAAGAGCTACAGACTATCAAGTAACCCTCGTACCTCCACAGGCACGTACTCACATGCGCTGACTTTCCTACCTGCCGCTGATGGTTTTCCAAAATTCACCTGTTATGCATTGGCCTATAAAACTAAATATTTTCAACGGATACATTTGGGTAATTGTTACCGTCACTTTTAGATTCTACATATTATTCGTTGAAAATAGAGGAAATATTTAATGTAATTTAATAAATATCGATTTTTAATAACACATCGATATTTAATGTCTATTATCTTTAGCAGTGACAATAATACATAGAATCCAAGAATATCAGTAAAAATTACAGTACATTGCCGTATGAAAAATTTTATAGTTTTATAGACTAAGACCTAGTAGGTGACTCACCGGTTGCAGATAGGCAGGTAAAGTGTCCGGCCGAGACACCGTGAGTGTGTGTGGTCGCCTAATTTTCAGGGGCGCTTATCTGAATTGAGTAGGAATATAATGGTGTAATTACTTAAGGTCATAATTTTATGAAAAAAAGACTTTTTTTCATCTGGAAACACTTTATACTCGCTAAAATATTTTGAGTTACTATCTTGGAGTGCCCCAAAATGGAATTTAAGTCAAGTATTCAGCCTAAGGCGTGACAAGAATGAAAAAACGAATCTTCATAAGGAGAAAAGAATATGTTTTTCAGGCTTAAGTTCGTTGTACATTTTGTAAAACATAGTTGCTTATCATAACCGCAAAAAATTCACTAAAATCTCACTACACACCACTTTATTATTACATACAGACTAGTTTCGACGATGACGCCGCCTTCATCAGTTATTTGCAACTACTGAGAGCCCTTGTGAGTTGTTCTAACTAGTTACGCTTTAATTAACTTAGGCTAATATTAATAGTGGCTTATATTGCGCAAATATTATTGTACCACATGTTAAATGACAATTGATAAAAGATTTATGACATAATTTACATGTTAAACTTCATTCAAAAGCTTACAATAAAAATATTGAAAAGAACCCCAATACCACAAAAATAATCAAAAATAACAAATAAGACAAGTTACTTAAAATTAAACCCTTATGTACATTTCGATGACCATGTCATCATCATCAGAGGGTCTTGTTACAAAACACAATCTAGCACACAAGAAGTTACAAACTAGAATGACGTATCATTCTAGTTTGTAACTTCTTGTGTGCTAGATTGTGTTTTGTAACAAGACCCTCTGATGATGATGACATGGTCATCGAAATGTACATAAGGGTTTAATTTTAAGTAACTTGTCTTATTTGTTATTTTTGATTATTTTTGTGGTATTGGGGTTCTTTTCAATATTTTTATTGTAATATATTGTACCACTGTGCTCTTGATATTGTGTGTTTCATTCAAAAGCATCTACATATTTGTTTTTAGTTAGTTATTAACAGCAGCAACATCTGTAAAACCAGAAATAGGGAACAATGATGTTTATTTTTAAAGTTAATGTGTTCAGCTTATAAAAGTATTTGTATTAAAGTGTCTAGAGTTTAATACATGATTAAGAATGGGGACCTGTTGAAAGTCTAGTAAAAAATTCTGTTTTCTTTGATACATGTCTAGTAACGGTATATTATGAACAAAGTCTTTTATTTTAACAAAAAGAATATACGTTTCATAAGATTTGACCACCGGTGACAAAACATAGGATAGTAAAGACAAAACGTCCTTGGATGGTCCTTGTCCAGCAAGGTGTGATTATGTTAAGTAAAGATTCATGTAGTGCAGCAAGACAATGGACACCGGGCCAGGGACGTGACTACGTTGCTTTAATTAACTAATGCACGCCTGCACAGACTTGCACTTTGAAGTAATGATATGGGAACGCTATTGCCTGTTCCTGAATCGCCGAGTTCCTTTGTCGGAGTTGTACTTACTGAGGTAGGGTTCTGTATGACTTAACTATAACTCTGGTCTGGTTGGTGTGGTTTCAATAGAAGTTATTTTTAATGTAATGACGATATTTGATATCGTGGTAAAACTTCAAGATCCATGTACAACAGTACGTTTTCAGTATGATACAGAAAATGTAATCTAAAAATTACATTACGCTAATGATAAAAGAAAAAAGTTTCAAAAGAGTACTTAACAATGTTTAAAATGTAACATTTTTATTAAAATTCAATTTTATAATAAAAATTAAAGAACCAATGTTTTTTATTTAATACTATAGGTTATTCAATTGCTTTCAATAGTTCATATTCTCCCTATATATATCTTATTCAAATTTTCAATCGTTAATAAAATACTTCTTATTCATCGACTCAAGTTGAAATACATTTTTTTTAAACTTGTAGTGGATAAAACTTGTGTTGATACAGTTTTTCAAATATTTATTCATTAATTAAATTCAATTAGTTAATTTTAGTTTTATATAAGAGAAAAACGTTTTGCTTAAGAAGCAAAGTTTGACCTATAGTTATTTCGTTCCATTTGGCTTTAAATAAGTAATAACATATGATTTCATAAAACAGCTGATTTTATGTTATAGGTTATGTGGTAGAACCGCTGTATCAACGCATAGGCTATGTTACTTTATTTACATTAATTGTGATTATTTAATAAAAAGTAACTAAAATAAAATTTGTCTTTGTTAACTTGGATAGAAATTGAGTTAAAAACGTTTTCTTTATACTAATTGTCTTGGAACAAGTTCTAACGAACTTATAAAGCATTTGATTTGCATCGTCTTTTTCCATCGTGCATGCAACTACTTAGTAAACAAATTAAGGATAAGGAATATAACGTTTTACATAAACATTAATTTTAAAAAGTTAAAAACTCGAAAATTATTTCCAGTCTATGAAACAATACATGAATAAATTTGAACTATTATAGTGAAGAAAAATAATTATGTTTTTTAAAGGTTACGTATAAATATTTATAGACCAACATAAATTTTCTAAAAACTTAACTTTTGACATATTTAAAGTTCTAAGATTTATAAATCTGAGGTTTATGAACTTTAAACACTTCTATTTAGAAGAAGCATGTATCATTTCGTGCTTTCATGGTGTCTGTATTGCTCGTGTCTTCACGTAATTAAACTTAACTGACAGGCGTTGTGCAACTGCATGACGTCAGTGCACTGATTTCTTTCTCTCGTATTAGTTCCTCGGTACAACGAGTTTAAACGGATCAAATAAACCCTTTTTATAGACTTTAGCAGATTTAATTACTGCAGCTCTTAGGACTTAGTTCCCATTACGTCGCTGTTATGGCTGGACTTCACCAACACAATGCTGTAGACAATACAATGTTAAAGCACTTTGTAAATGTCACGTGCGCGTGCTTTATTTTTGTAAACACACAGTATGCACGCACAGCCAAGGTCTCTGTGCGTGTGTGTACTCTCTTCGTACTTGTGCTTGATAACAATGAAGAGCATTCAGTGCTTTTTTACTTTCAGCGAATTCAACACTTTCGAAAAATATCAGAAAAATGTAGTTAGAGTTGTAACAGAGTAATACAGTGACGATCAAAAATCCTCGACATCAAACACTTTGAAAATTAAAAGTAATTTTATTCATTAAATTTAAATACATTTAGAATGTGGTATTTATTTAATAAATTACGTTAAAGGTTTACAAAAATACAAAAGTCTTAGAAACTAACTACAATTCTTCATTTTCACTAACTAAAATTCTAAAAGAAATATGGAGCCCAAGAGATCATTTAAATCTTGTTAAAAAGTCATCCATTTTTTCAGAAATTTTCTCATCGATGTAAGTTATACCTAGTGCGTGAAGAAGGCAGTCTTTGTAGGTTTTATTCACCCGGCGGCAAATATCAGAACTCTGTGAGAATCCAAGGCATGGAAGGGCTGACGAGGGTGCATATTGTCACCATTCCTTCCAAACATACCATCAGGGAAGCTCCCGGTTCCAGTATTTTTGTTTTACTAAATGAAGAGCGAATAGATAAAATCCTTCGGATGTTAGAGTTATGGTTTGGAAGCCAAAATCATCAGAGACAACATTTATCATCGTCAGTAATCATTGTGTACGTGAGCATCGTCTTAAAATGTGACACCAAATCTTTGAAAAAAACTAGACATCGTGTATCGTGACTAACAATCAGCTGAGTAGGAGTTAGGGTCGAGAAAACATAGCTGTAACTAGCCAAATGAGTACATTTTTCAGGAGTCATCTTTCACTATTTGGCAACCAGACTTGGAAGATTAGGTGACTCTGTGAGCATACACTCTCCCACGCGCTGACCTGGTATAGGCTTTGGTCTAAATGTTTTTAAACTGTTACATTTATATAATTTTTACTGATATCTTTGGATTTTACATATTATTCCTAGTAAATAGAGACCAATCACGAGATTAATTTAATGAAATGAATATCCATATTTAATGAGTATTTAATGTAATTAAATAAATATCGGAAATAGAGAAATTGACTGTTACCGTTTCCATTATCTTTAGGAGTGCCATAATTGCGTCGTGTTTAGCGTCTATTTCCAAGGTATAGAATTAAAAAAATATCAGTAAAAATTACCTAAATGTGGCGATTTAAAAGTAGAAGTTTTGAAGACCAGACCAGAGTAGGTGGCAGGTTGAGTTGCGTGTCGGATCAATGCGAGTGTGAGTGTATGTGTGCAGGGGGCGCTTAGAGGCTAGAAGGAATATAAGATGAAGTTCCTGCACTGCTATTAGAACGTGCAGTATTAGAACGTTACACATGATTTAATCATACATTTCAAGGCCTTTAAGATGTGTCTCTCATGCAGAAT
>JBAIZL010000001.1:114730349-114792849 GCA_036971475.1 Prosapia bicincta | reverse complement strand
ATGTCACTGATGATGGGAACATTTTCACCAAAACTTGTTCATGTTGGGGGAATTGATAATTAGTGTTTTCACGTATTCATACAATGTTGATCTCATAAGCCAAGTTTAAAACCATTCACAAAGATATATCTTTGTATTTCTCGAGATGTTTACCCCATTCACTCTTTCTTTGTTTCCTTACTATCCACCGTTCCGATTTACTTCGATTAACTCTCTAAACTTCTTTGTGTTTCCAACATAACTTCATTATCTTAATGTTTATCTTTGCTGTTTATCTCTAATGCCTATTTCGAATGATGCGTATTAGCTTCTATTCGGTCTTTAATTTCTTTGATTAGAAAGTGTTTTTATAAAGAACATTGATTAAGAAACTGAATCATGCACTTAGTTAATGAATGCTTTACAACATTAGGCCTTGTTTCTTAATGAAACAAACCCGATGCATGGAATAAGATGTTACTTTCCGTTCCACTTGCCCTTAACATCTCCAGTTATTCCTAAATATTTGTGCCGTGAGGAATTTACAACTTAATAGTGATCCCTGTTATTCGCGGGGCTTACGTTCCCCGAATAGCGAAACCAACTGTAGGCTATTACGTCCCACGTCAAAACTGTTAACAATAGTTACAGCTATACTGTACACTTATAATACATATTGGTATATTTACGTGCTACATAATTGCATACATATCTTTATTGTCCGTTTACGTTTTCCTTTAATCCGAAAACAAATAAATCTATTAAATATGCGCGCTCACACACACACATACACGTATTCTTTATTGGTAAACACTATTCAATACATTTTTAAACACTTATTTTAAACAAATACTCTTATAAACACTGTTAATTTGATTTTCAAACAACTTCTGTATTATGGCGGTAGTGCTTCTTCCAACTCTCGATTAAATTTTAATTCCCATTCTAAAGAGGGATCAATTTCAGTAACGGCTGTTATATGACATGACGGTAGTGATTCTTCCAGCTCTTGATTAAATATAAATGCCCATTCTAAAGGGAGATCAATTTCAGTAATGGGTGCCGCTAACTATTTCCCTAAACATACATTTCACGATCAGCTTTTAATGTCAACTTCGACGATACATTTTTTACGATTTTTTCCTCTTCGTTATCCTAGATAGGCACAGGTTAGGTGATTAAATCTTCCAGCTCTTCTTCTGTCAAATCTTGATTCTCACTTTTCAAACTATTGTCGACATCTTCACTAAAAATGTTTTAAAATCCTTTACCGTTAATTCCATGTGCATATTAGCGAGATATCCTGTAATTTTTGCCAAACGCGAATAAGTGAAACCGCGAATAGCGAGGGTCTGTACATAATAATGAGAATACATTGTATAACAATAGAATACTTTAAGGACGGATTAGGTAAGAATGCATTAGGTTAGGTTAGAATAATTACTTACACGGTTAATTATCCAAGTAGAAGATTTAACCTACAAATGGTACGATTTATCATACAAACCTAAATACTTGGAATCCTTAACTGACCTTTCGCAGGCGGTTGCCCTTCAAATTGTACAAATGTTTACGCCCAAGGTCCTCAATGACCGTAATTTTCTTAATTTATTAGAAATATAAGGGCTGTTATTAAAAACCCGCTTTTGATCTAATGTCACTGGGCACCTTCCTGATGCTTGCTCGAGTATGAATAATCCGGTGAACGCATCTCATTGTATGTCTTACATTATATCTTTTACAAACTTGGAAATGTCTCAGAGGATTAGGAGACCCTCACACCCGCACTCACGCTAACCCGCTAGAAGCATAACTGCTTGTCTGCCATTAATGCGTCCCCTACTAGCCCTTAGCACACAATACTAAAATTTTTCTAGAAATTTTTATTGACTTTTTGAATTCTACATATTATTCTTTGGAATTACAGGAAAAATATTATCTAATTACGCCACTCGTAAAGAAAATAGAAAAGATAACAGTCATTATATATATATATATATATATATATATATATATATATATATATATATATATATATATTTATATATATATATATATATATATATATATATATATATATATATATATATATATAATTCCTTAAATATCGATATAACTACGTCATCTTTGTCATATACCTCCAAGGATAAATATATAGGATCCAAAAATGTCAGTAATAATGTAAAACATTTTAGTTTTGTAGACCGAGACTTAGATGAAAAACCGCTAGCTTCAGGAGGCAGGTTAGCGCGTGTGCGAGTGTGGGCGACTAGGTGTGAGAGTAGCTTAATCCTATTTTAGATAGGGAGGCCACTCATTGTTTTAGATAAATGAGAAATATCTTTAAAACATAAAGAAACAAATAACTCTTTGCGTGCAATTAAAATACTCATCTTATTACTATTATATTATAACAAATATTTAATTATAATTACTTGAAATAACTACTCACCTAATCAAATAATTAAAATGCGAAACAATAATGTATAGTTGTCTCAGGAAAATTTTAATAACTGATTTTACCGCTTGATGAGAAAAAAGGTGACGCTATTGATCTGTTACTGTCGAGATTTATCCTCGACCTCACGAAATATTTATTGCTGAAGTAAAGACACAAATTCTATAAAAAATCGATTACAACGTGTTTTAATAATTCATAAGCACATACAAAAGCCTGTTTCCTAATACATATTCATAAATGCAAAGTAACAAGTTCATAACGCTTAGATTTCGGTTCTGATTAAAACGCTATTTTATGACGAAGCTGACACGATTTAGAAAACATCCGTCGCTTTGTAAGCACGTTAAATCGTTAGCGCGATGCAACTCGTGCGTGTGCTCTTACTTTGGCATTAGGAACAGCTGATTTTTGTTAGTAGCGAGCAATTTTTACTGTAAGAGTTACAAGGTTAGTGAAGGGTCTTTCGTTACGGTATCACTCGTTTTTTGCTTATTTTCTACCTGTTTCTGAAGAGCTTTGTTAGTGTTTGACCTTTTTGAACAAATTTTTGCTAGTTTCTCTTTGAATCCTACTTTAACCTAGACGCATTTGTGTGGGTTGTTAAAATATTTTTAGCATTGGCATACATCTAATTAACGCGTTTCGAAGAATTTGCAACAATTCAATCTTTCTACTTATCAGAAGTATGCAAGAATTTCTGAGTGGTGTAGATTTTCCCAAAAGAAACATATGTTAAAAAAAAAAAACAGGTGTCGAAAGAAACATGGCCATCCTAGCAATGGGGGAAAGGTTTAGAAATGGTATTCAACAGTTTTCTGCATTTTTTTTAAAGCAGAACACAGTTTTGTTAATCATTGAATTTCATATGTTTTCCCCCCACCAAAAAAATAAAAAATCCAATTGACTTTTATTTCTGAAAAAGCACATTCCAATGAAATGACATGAGTTGCCATTGAGTCAGTTTGCAAACAATTGATCCTACAGTTGGGTAGAATCAACATAATCAGATTTCCGTCCACCCTCTGAATCTAGCCTTACCTGGTTCCGCTCCAGCCCCACATATGGTACCTTCTACTTTCTACATTTGACTTCCCTACTCCCACTCTTGACTAGGGCGCTTTATCTCTTATAACGAGATAATACCTACTCGCTATTTGCTAAAATCATTCACAGCCCTTGCTCATGCATTGGCTCATGAATCTTTATAAATATCAATAATTCAAAGACCTTCAGAGCACCAATAGTCTGAGAATCCAGTATCTACCAAATGTCACATTAAGTGACATATCAAGTTGTTTTCAGTTTTCAGTATTGTATGTTTTCAGTTTTGTAGACGATGATGGTGTTTTAAATTCTATTACATTTTAATTCTTAATGTATACTTTATTATAATTATTACTATAAATATTATTATAGTGGAGGATTAGCTTCGTAAAAGGAACGAATATTTTGAAACGAGTCAGCAAGTAAGTCATTACGTATTTACTTAGTTAAGTACTTTTATATATATAGTACTATAATTATTGTCAAATTAATACTAAAGATATTAATAAATCAATAAAGATGTGCTTATCTTAGCATCCAACTTTCTTTGTTGGGATCCCAATCATGTAAGAAAAGCGTAGTGTTCCCCAAGGGCAATTCCCCACTCAGTCTTCCTCCGCGGGCGCCCTTCTTTATCATAGGTAATACTTTTCCCCCGATAATCTTTAATTTAAACTACGTCTCTCATTACTCAACGTGTAAAACAACTCAGATGAATAACGACTCCTCCAGGTTTGTGAAGATGAATACTGTAGGGCTATCATCAGCATGAATACACGTTACCTAAGCAATTACCCTTCCGATATCCATATAAAATAGACAACTCCCTCGACCTAATACATTTACATCAATAATTGCTTCTTATAAATAATTGCATAATTTTATAATAAATATTAGAAACTTTTTTAAACTTTTCACTTTATAATATTAGCATATTCTTTCCGATCGTCATTAGAAATATTTCGCGAATATATAAATTGTTATGGTTTTTAGTAAACTTTTAGTAATTTTTTGTTTTGTATTGTTCTTCATTTCCTTCTAGTAGTTCACGGTCTCCTTATATCTTGTTCAAATTTTCAATTGTTAAAAAAATACTTTTTTTCGCATACTCGAGTTCAAATACACTTTTTAAAACCTGTGGTGGATGCCACTTGATGTTAATACAGTTTTGTTTTCAAGTATTAATTCATTAAATAAATATAATGAATTAATTTTAGTTTTATATAAAGGGAAAACGTTACACAAAAGGGGCAAGATATGCAATATTATTTTCATCCCAAATGGTTTGAATGATTTCATAAAACAACTACTTTTATGTTATTTGTTATGTGGTAGGCCCTAGAACAGCTGTTTTAAGCCGTAGGTTATGTTACTTTATTTATGTTGATTGTAATTATTTAATAAAAAGTAACTATATAAAAATATTTCTTTGTTCACCTAAGTAGATTTTGACTTTAAAAATGTTTGTTCATATTACTTCCTGCCTAATAATGTACAATATAAATATTTATGTTTCCCACGAAAAATAAAATCAGCTAAAATCTAAACATAAGTATCATTTAACATAAAACCAATTATTCCCATACCGTATTAATTTCTAACAGGTCTAAAACAGCTCTATGCTTTAACCGACTCCATTGAAACCACCGGGGTTTTGCTTTCGGAAATCTTCGAGGCAAATAATTCATCCTCGGTGTTTTCTCCATTACAAAACATATCAGACCTAATTGTTATCAGTTCAAATATTAATAAAAACTTAATTAGAAGTATCTAATCCCTAGCCTTATTAAATTGCACAAGTGAAGAATGTGTGCAAAAATGTGTATATTTTATGGTTTTAAGACATTTGGTTTAAAATAAAAGCAATTCCATTAATATTTTATATAATACTATTTTTATGATCAGTTTATTTGGTTACTTATTTCCAAACCTAAACTGATCATAAAACTTGGTGTTTGTATCTCATTTACAAAACTCTATAGTTTTGAAAAATATATAAATAATAAAAATATATAGTAATACATTTAGATAACATAGACGCTTTTTTATATTAAAGTAAGCAATTGGTACCATAAGAACTGGATTGAAGGCCTTACAGAGGTGATTTTTTTTAACTTTAAGAAGAGTACACATCCGTTTTTGATATTTGAGTTCTTTGCGGATAGTGTATGAATTCCTAATGATAGGTTACTTGATACCTGAAATCAGGTAGATGTGTAACCTAATTAACTACGTAAAATGGTTTTTAAATTCGATTATTCCAACAAGTATTACCTTTGCGTATCTCCGAGTTCAAGCAAGAAATTTAAAAACTCAACCTTAAGACTTACAAATTGTTTCTGATTATTTTAATGAGTAAAATAGTCGTTTTAAATTTCATTACAATACGGTCTTTTATTCTCTAAAACAAATGTGTGGATATTCAAACCCATAATGTAGTGATTCCTTGAGCAATTCATTGCGCTTCAAATTTATACCCACTTATAAAGTTTACATTTTTTTCTAACCATCAGTAATTTGTTAGGATTCTTCAGGGGGTGCTTTTTGTGTGAAATACATTGGAAACAAAACCTACTTGCATTTTTGCCTTTAGTTTGAAGGCTGGAGCATCTGTATTCTATTACCTACAGACTAATAAGGTATGAGATATTTCATTTGTGTTCCAAGTTTTATGTCTTCACGCAGCTTGGCCTTGAGAGCTGCGCCCGACGGACTGACATGTCCTTGAAACCTTGCCTCCACGACACAGCCAAGTCATTAGCTGTTGAGGCATTATTTCATTGAAATCATCTGTACATGTAATTAACTAGGAAGAATACGATGAGCTTACTTTGTTAGACGCTGGTAATACTATGTCTAGTTTAATAGCCTTAGCATATGTCTAGTTTAATAAAGCATAGCCTTAGAGAACTGGCTTTGAATTAGGTTAACTTTTTAAATACAGTTCAGAACTCTCGTAACAAAAACGAATTTTCTATCTTTAAACAACAATAATTTCGTTTAATAGTATTTTCGTTCAAATTTAATTTCGTTAGATATGAAATGAAACGAAACTGTTTGAGGACGTCCATATTACAAATTAAAGCGACTTGCTCAATAAAAATTACATCTTTTTCAACCGATGCCATCATTTAGTCTATTCCCAGTAACCGAGAATGATCAAGTCTTTTCCTTAGCATACGTAATCCCTTCACCCTTCTAGCTATCCTACTTCTTCATGGAGGTCTGACAGGTGCCTACCTCTTATGACCCCGATAGGGTATAAGTCTACTCGTGTACTCACGTGAGGACACGACCCCTCCTATACGCTCTACCAGATTTATGTCCGTAACATAATCCTACCCTGTTATCACAATCCTTTTCTATCTGGCGAGAGCGATGATAATCACTGGCTGATAAAATTACAACGAAATCAAATCATTTAAAAATATTTTATTGTATTTATTGGTGATCTTTAAATAAAAATGTATTCCGGCAAATAAATTATTTTGTTATAAAATTATAGTTCATATTCTGTCAGTACTATGCTTCCTTTTTACCCAAAATCTGGAACCCAAAGGTGCCTTGGATACACAAAAACATTCTTTCGCTGAAGTTAATCGATTAAGTATGCATGTATCGTACAGATTTGGAATTGTATAGACCCATATTTAGCATAAACCATTACCAATAAGAACAAATTACTCCATTTCTACATATTTGTATTTTATTGTCATAGGACTCAAACAAATTTATATTTTATAAGACTTGAACCCAGTTTTTCTTTGAAACTCCATCAAATAATCATGATAACATCACTAAACTTAAAAGTTTGAAACCTTACCAATGAGGTACTTTCTATGGAAACATGACTATACAGAATTTAATCGAATGTGTCTTTGTTTTTAGTTTTAAAAATTGTTTCATAACTTCATAAAACATTTTTTTATATAACTTTATTAACTTCTATTTATTAACTTTAAATCTTAAACAACCGTTAATAACAATAATGTCATCTCTTTATCTCATGGGGTAAAAGAGGCAAATGATACATGGAGTAGGAGAGAGTAGGAGAGGCCCCGGTATATGAGAAACGAAATTGGAACAGTAGGCCTGTAGCGAGACAAAATATGGCATGGTGTAGAAGAGAGTAAATAATACACGGTGTTGGAGGGACAAAACGAGACCAGGTGTAGGAGAAAGTAAATAAGGCTAGGTGTTAAAGGGACAAAATGAGACCTGGTGTAACTGAAACAAAATGAGACATGGTATAGAAGAGAGTAAATAATGCTAGGTGTTAAAGGGACAAAATGAGACCTGGTGTAACTGAAACAAAATGAGACATGGTGTAGGAGAGATTAAATAATGCAAGACGTTGGAGGGACAAAAAGAGACCTGGTGTAGGAGAAAGAAAATGATGCAAAGTGTTGGAGGGACAAAATGAGACCTGGTGTAACTGAAACAAAATGAAACATGGTGTAGGAGAGAGTAAATAATGCAAGGTGTTGGAGGACAAAATGAGACCTGGTGTAACTGAAACAAAATGAAACATGGTGTAGGAGAGAGTAAATAATGCAAGGTGTTGGAGGGACAAAATGAGACCTGGTATAGGAGAAAGAAAATGATGCAAAGTGTTGGAGGGACAAAATGAGACCTGGTGTAACTGAAACAAAATGAAACATGGTGTAGGAGAGAGTAAATAATGCAAGGTGTTGGAGGGACAAAATGAGACCTGGTATAGGAGAAAGAAAATGATGCAAAGTGTTGGAGGGACAAAATGAGACCTGGTGTAACTGAAACAAAATGAAACATGGTGTAGGAGAGAGTAAATAATGCAAGGTGTTGGAGGGACAAAATGAGACCTGGTATAGGAGAAAGAAAATGATGCAAGGTGTTGGAGGACAAAATGAGACCTGGTGTAACTGAAACAAAATGAGACCTGGTGTAGGAGAGAGTAAATGAGACATGGCCTAGGGAGACAAAATGAGAACTGCTGTATCTTAGACGAAATGAGCCGAGGTGTAATAGAGACGGAGTTGACTTGCCTTACTTGGTCAAATACGGTAGCCTACTCAAGGAAGGGAATGGGGGCAGCGCTACGCTTTAACTGCTCATTATATCCCAAGGTTTTACCTTAATTTTAACCCAAAGTACTCATTTTCATAAAAAGAATCGTCGTGGCTATTGAAAACACACACAGAAGGTCTTGGCGCTACTACAAATCGAACCCAGAATACCTTTAATTTATTTAAAATGCAATCATTTCACTTTACTTCCAGTATAATCCAAAAGAACCAGTATCATTCTGAACTCTTACTGAGATATAGTTTATTATTATAAAAGATATTTTATTCTATAAAATGTATCTGGGTATTTGGGAAAATTATAAGCTTTTGGAGGAAGTGCAGTGCAGCAGTACGAATGTTAAGTTTCTATAAAACCTAAACAGTAGATTAACTCTGTCTAGTTTAGTAACAAGGATTAAACTGAATATCTAGCCCATCGCCCAACGTATGGTTTTACTTCATTATATTTTGGCATGACGTAGGCTGTGGTGTAAATAAGAAGCTACTTACGTAATTTTCAACTTAATACAAAATAAAAATATTACATAAAAACTTTCTACCTTTATGGAAATATTTCTATGCAAAACATACTCTCTTTTAAACAAGAACAACCAATAATAATAATATTTGCAGGTCCACTGCTTTAAAATAAACTTTTTACTTTTTAGGGTTGTAAAGACTGACAAAAATCATCCCCTTTCTTGTATTCAAGGGGTCTGCCACAAAAAACCCGACATGGACTTCTTAGGCCCATCACAAAACTTTCTCTATCCAGCGTTTATGTGAGAAAGTAAAAAGTTTATCCAAGAAACTTGGTTTGCAAGTTTGTTCGTAAAAAGAAACCCACATCCAGAGACAGACGCTTTCTAAGTTGGCAAAAATATACTTTTACAAGCATCAAGTAAAAACAGAGTTTCGTATCTCAAACACAACTTTAGAAATGCTTTTCGCTGTGTATTTTTAAAGTAAACTGTAAAAAGCCAAATAATTTGGAGGTTTGTTCCACATTACGAAATTTATTTTCTATTACTATATTTCCAAAAGTATTGATTAGTTGATAATGGTATATTTGAAAAGTGAAAATTTAGTAGCTTAATCTCTTTATTTAACATTTTATTTATAACAAGTTATAAAAAAAGAATTTTTTAATAATCAATGCGCATTTAGGTCAACAAAGACAAATTTTATTTTAGTTACTTCTTATTAAATAATTACAATTAATATAAATAAAGTAACATAACATATGTAGAACAGTGAGAACAATGTAGAACATATGTGGTAGAACAAAACAGCTGTTCTACCACATAAACTATAACAAAAATCAGGTGTTTTATGAAATCATATTTTATCAATTATTTTAAACCAAATTGCAAGAAGTAACTATATTGCATACCTCGCCCCTTTTGTTTTTGTCACATATAAAACTAAAATAAATTCATTAATAAATTTAATTTTTGAATTATTATTTGAAAAAACTGTATTAACATCGTGTCATATAAAAGTTTAAAAAAAAATGTATTTGAACTTGAGTGGATGAATAAAAAGTATTTTACTATCGATTGAAAATTTGAAAAAGAGATATATGTAAGGAGAGTGAACTAATAGAGGGAATTGAAAAATATTTTTGTTTTCTCTTTCATCATATTTTTTAGAATCACCTATTATGACCTACTACTTAAGACAATCTATATGAAAGTACAAAAAATGCAAAAACAAAAATATTACCACATTATTACATACTTGTACCCCATTTACCTAAAGAAATAAGCCTATGTGACCATGATTTTGCCGTCAACCGCAACAGATAAATTATGATTAGACATCTTTATATTTTATATATAACCATTTTAACTAATTAATGCATTCATAAAAACTCATACGTGCGTCCAAGGACGTCAATAGAAATAATATCTTATTGATTTTAAACATTGAAGTTAAAATAGTTTCTTCTGTATAACGCAAATGATAATTGACTTTTAAACAGTTAGCATGGTGGATAGTACGATTGCAAAGAAATAATGTGCTTTCAGCACTAGGCTTCTACCGTCTGTTATTATCCCAGGTTGACAGTAACGCATTGAATTATTTGACACTATTCATGATTAAATAGGTATCTTTAGGTTAGTTCTCAAGGATTGTAAGCACCAGACTACACAGCCGGTTCTCTAGAATTAAAAAAATATATAATTACACCAGTAATTATAGCGCATTCCCATAAATTGACTTGACAGATCTTGCACCGTAACAATTTCCCATGCTGAGAAATCTTTAGCGCATTTTGTTGAAAGTTCGTCTCAAAGCATTCCGGAACAAGGATAGGTTCGTACAAGGATTTCTAGGTTGACATGTGTAGCAAAACATCTCGATCAGCCTGCAGAGCTTCTGCTATTTTAATTGGCCTGGAAAGAGCTCAAATAAGTCATAAATCACCAAGATAAGTGTCACAATAGCTCTAGTACATCAATCTCTGGACATGTTTCTTTTTATGTTGAAAACAATCTCGATTCAAGGTTAACAGTGTAACTGTTAATTTAGATTCTATAGTTATAAGTTAAACGAATCATTAAGGACAAACTATGAGAAGCTACAAGGATGCATTAAACTCACTACTCGACGTCGATGAAATACCCTTACTGTCAAATTCAATCACTTATTTAATGAAGACTGCTGACTGTCCATTTGTGAGTGAATTTCGATTTTTCTTTTTGTACGATAGGTTTGCATTCCGAAGTCAGCCATCACAGGACAGAGTTCCGACACTCGCGTAAAATCTTATTTATATTAGCGTTACAATAAAAAAAAAAAACTGGAAAAACCACAATACCACAAAAATAATAAAAAATAACTAATAATACCAGCTTCCTAAGATTAAACTCTTATGTACATTTCGATGACCATGTTAATATTATCAGAAGGTCTTATTACAAAATTACAATCTAGAATACAATAAATAACAAACTACAATTACTTTTTGTAATTTAACAGTCAAAAAGATCAGTCTCGTTTGAAATTTATTTTATTCTAGAATGTAATTTTATAATAACACCCTCTGATGTTGATGACATGGTCATCGAAATGTACTTAAGGTTTTTATCTTAGGTAACTTATAATATTAGTTATTTTTTATTATTTTTGTTGTATTGGAACTATATATATATATACAGTATATATATATATATATATATATATATGTGTGTGTGTGTGTGTGTGTGTGTGTGTGTGTGTGTTTGTGTGTGTGTGTTGTGTGTGTGTGTGTGTGTGTGTGTGTTTGTGGTGTGTGTTGTGTGTGTGTGTGTGTGTGTGTGTGTGTGTGTGTGTGTGTGTGTGTGTGTGTGTGTGTGTGTGTGTGTGTGTGTGTGTGTGTGTGTGTGTGTGTGAGTAAGTGTGTGTGTGAGTAAGTGTGTGTGTGAGTGTGTGTGTGTGTGTGTGTGTGTGTGTGTGTGTGTGTGTGTGTGTGCGTGTGTGTTGCAACGTCCCTCCCTACTTTGATTTATTGCTTTTCGCAGAATACCAAAATTTGTTGTTTAAAAACTTATTTATAAACAAACCAAACATCTGCCAAACACCCCGCTTGTTAAACCGTGCTAAAATCCCTGAGTTACGTGTATATTTCCCGCTCATAGGGCCAGGCCCAAAACAAGCCTATTCCCGCTGACTACTATTTAAAATAAGTATAAACTCCCCAAAATTGGTTTATCAATTATGTATGGTCTAGCTATAGTCACACATGTCATTTCAATAGTCAGCTGGAAAGAAACACATTTAAAATAATACACAAAATATTCACAGAGTCTTACCACCTGAAGATGATCTGCAGAGACAGCAAGGGAACGTGCAAAATATGATCGTGTTTAAATTACCTATTTTAAAAGGCTCCTGTGTCCTATTAAACACAATCTGCCAGTAGATAAATCTCTGGACTTTTATACAAAAAACCAAATAATCTTTAGGCTAGCTCAATGAAGTTAGTTGAGAGAAACTCTTTAAAAACATTAGGTTTTAACTATTATCATTTAATGAAAATTAATTAAACTTGTTTACTGATTTAATAATCATTTTCATATTAGTTGGAAAAAGCTAAACAGTTTTTATTGATTAGTCGACACAGGATGAAATGCAAATACTGTTGATTTTTATAACATATTTAATTTTATTTATTTAAATAAAAAAGAAAATTTATCCTTTCAAATACAACAGAATTATATTAACAAAACAATTCACTAAATAACTTGTTGTTTTTCATACTTTAAAATCTTATAATTTCCATATATATCAATTACATTTACATAAACATAAAATTATTTCCCAAATTACACATAATAAAAATTTATCTTCTGTATTGAATTGGTAAATTCGTATTTATGACACTTAATTTTTAAACTTATAATGTCCAAAAAATTCTTATTTCCTTGAAAATAAATGGCTCATGGCCAAAAACCCTTTGTAAGTTTAGTATTTATCATTTGGAATATTCTGATCACATAAATTCATTTTATTAAGCATAAAATTTATTTAAATTTTATAAAGAGTGAAGTCATTGTTTAAGTTTGAATATTTGTTTGAATTTAATAAAATTAACTGACTAAATTTGACGTAATTGGTATCGAATAGAGAAAATGACTTGCCAAAGATGTTCCTGCCGGTCCTAGAGTCCCTCGTCTGGATTCCCTGGTCCTTGGACATCGGAAGTCGCCATCCCTGGTTCGTCGGTGGTGGTTTTCCTCCATTCCCGCGTCCTGGAGGCTGAGTCTGGAGCCTTCATCCCTTGGTAGTCCTAGACGTCGGAAACGTTGAGGTTTGGTCCATCTGGCCTGATGGCGGTCCTATCCGTGGTCCAGCATAGCGTTCCGCGGCACCTCGTATTAAAAATTTATTTCAGACTGTCTCTAAGGTCCTAGAGACCTAGTATATATAGCGGTGAATTTAACCCACCTCACCCCGCCTGCAATACCTGCTATCTTTGGATTTATTCCTTGTACAGGCAAGTCGGGCTACGAATCTGTTATAGCTTGCAGAGTTTGATTATCATTTTTGGAACACTGAAAAATGTCTATTTTATTAAAACTGCTGTAACTTTTTTGTTTTTAAAGTTTTTCAAATTTTGTTTTCACTAATGTGTATTCTGGCTTATTCTGGTTCTTTTAAAATGTCGATGAAAGTTCTACGTGGTTTGGTTCTTAAGATAGCTTTTTTAAGCACTTAGAAAATTTTCGCCTCACTCCCGATGGTCAAATTTAGCTAGTTATTACAATATTAGGCTATTTTCTAATACCTTTTAATTTAGCTTAATTTTTCTATTTATGGTTTTATTTACTCCTTCACTCTTTATTGTTCTTATAACTTTAAACTTGATTAATTTAAAAATCAACTTTATTACTTAAAAACAGGAAATTATTTATTTCCTATTTGTCACGGAATGTCAGACCGTTACAGTGTGTGTGTGTGTGTGTGTGTGTGTGTGTGTGTGTGTGTGTGTGTGTGTGTGTGTGTGTGTGTGTGTGTGTGTGTGTGTGTGTGTGTGTGTGTGTGTGTGTGTGTGTGTGTGTGTGTGTGTGTGTGTGTGTGTGGTTTGGGTTTTAATGCAATATATTGTAAATCTTTGCTCTTGTTATTGTTTATGCTAGTAGTGTACTATTGATACCAGTGCCTCAAATTTAACTTTCTTAGTTAATCCTAAAATTTTACCAAACCTCATCGACTGCTAACATTTTCCCGTTTAGATGTCGAAATTAAGATAATCAGTTTCAACAAACCTTTTTTTAATTAAATGTTGAGAATTTTCGAAAGAACAAATTTAAGGAATATCTCTCAATGTTCAGTTATCACTCACGATTCATTGGTTTGCTGTTGTGCAAATATACATATCGTTTATGAAATTATGAAAAATAATATATAGTTCACTGCATTGAAATTATCACAACTGCGTTGAAACGTTATACAAATTTAAGACTTTCAAATCTCGAGAGAACTTTTTGTAGCACAAAACGGCGCAGATATTAATTAATCAAAATTTAGCCGTATCACGATAGATAAACTGTATCACTAATTTATAAATTAATCTTTCCTTTTTAATAACGGTTTTGTTTTTAGTATAAAATTATAAATATATAGACCAGCAGTAATTTGTTTACACCTGGTCACGTGCAGAAGTATAAGCACAACGTGAAGGTTGGCCGACATTTGTATCTGTGGTTTCCACAGCTGACCGCAGAACAGATGAGATACTTCCGCGGTAACACGTGACTGCTCAACACAGATCAAATTGCGATCTGTGATATCATTCCCTAGGAACATTTTCAATATATAGTAAGAAAACACTAATTTACATTAACTAAAAAGACTTTCTTACATTTATTTAATCCAATGTTTTAAATCTTTTCCTTCGTAGCGTTCTCTCTAAGAGAAGTTTCTTTTGCGCAAATAAAGTTTTCTCCTAATGTCAAGAAAATGATTTATTTATTTTAATGTCATCCATTGAAGACTATTTAATTCATATTTTCTTTGATCTTCTCTAAGCAGAAGGATTTATAGTGGAAAAATCGCAATCCACTTTAATTCCGGGAACTTTTATTTGAAGAAAACACGATCCAAAAGGATAATTTATCTTTTTGCTAATTTTTGTATTTCTTGTTTTCTGATATTTCAAATACTTACAGTAACTTACCACTGCAATAGTAATCGCTACTTTAGCTTAATGTGTAGAATATACTCGGAGCTTAATAAATATAGAGCACATTATTATAGTCTTTATTTTAAAAGGTTCATAGACGGTAGGCCAATTTCTATTTTTATTATAATATTTATTTATTCTTTATTTATTTTCCGACAAAATCTTTTTTATCTATAATTTCAAAACGTAGAAATATTTTTTAAAACAGATTTGATCATATAAATGGCATTTTTACTTTCGAAAAGGCTCAAAATATTTTCAGTCTGTAAAATAAAAACTTATTATTGACTAATCCTTATAAGAAAATAAAAATACTGATACACGTGTTTGTAAAAGGAAAGCAATTATAGTTGTCACTGAGTGAAAAACTTATGACAATAAGCAAGGTCTGAATATCAGGAACAAGGATGTGTAATCGGTAATTATAAACACCTGTATAGGATACCAACAGTGAACGAGAAGATACCACTATACTTAATCTGTTAATATCTTTCCATTAGTGTTTTTATTAAAACATTTTCTTTGTTCAATCGTCTGACAAACCTAATGGTGAAATTCCCTTTGAAAATACTAAGGATTTTCAGTGTAGTGTAAAATAGCAATAAGAAATCGAGTTTTAGCAGTGCCTCTGCTCTCACCTCACATCATTTTATATCCTGTCGACTAGAATCTCCTTCCATTTGAATATTTCGGTTTCGTTTCTTGAGGTTTAAAAGCAAATTGCCCAAATGAATGGAGGTAATCGCAGGTATTGTACCGTCCGCTTCACCAATTCTATTCCCCTTTATGACAAACTCCTCTGATTAAACAACACATACATAACCCTTAAATAACTCGTGCTTGTGCTACGACTCTGGCCTAAACTCTTTTTTCTAGTAGGGTGTGTGTGTTTTTTGTGTTAATTAAACACACATTTGAAAGCATAAGCGACTCGTGTCTCGTTTATATTGTTTTAAAAAACATAAATTTTACAGATTATTTTACAATGTTAAAATACACACATTTTCAATGACTGTATAGTTTCGTATGTCATTAAAAACGGAAGCTAAACACCGGAAATTATTGTCCTGCGAATATATTGTTATCGGAATAAATGCGAATTACTAAACTAGGAAACAGAACTTTTTTTTAGCACTATCTAGTGGCTACGAAAATATACTCTTTGCTCCCGTACAGTACTATATATTCTAAAATATTGATATTTATTATAAAATATCCTGAAAATTACTTTACGAAAGTGAAGCATTCGGATTACGCGTAAACTAATGTTTTACATGTTCTTTATCCGTTTCGAACTTTGGTTATTAATACGGATTCGGTTTCATTGGCTGTATATTTTTGTTCATAGTTTTGTATGTTATTAAAAACGGTAGCTAAACACCGGAAATTATTGTCCTGTAAATAAATTGTTATCGGAATAAATTAGAAAGACTAAACTATAAAACACAACATTTGTTAGCACTCTCTAGTGGCTACGAAAATATACTCTTTGCTTCCGTACACTACTTAATATATTCTAAAATGTTTATATTTATTATAAAACGTTCTGAAGTTTACGAAAATAAAATCATTTAGTTAATTACAACGCGTAAACCTGTTTAATAAACATGTTCTATCCGTTTCCAACTTTGGTTAATAACAAGTGTTGTCTGATTATTTGCATATCTGAACAGTTGAGTAGCTGACGACCACGCTATAGTCGAAGCCTGCAGTGGGCTCTCCTACCGCAACCCTTGCTATTGTAAGCTCTCTAAACAATCAGCTGATTGAGCTTTATTTATTGTGCCTGATAACATGGCCTAAGTATTCCAGACATTCCAAGTGCTTCTCTTAATCGCCATTCCTATCTCTCTCTTCACCCAACCTACGCAAGGCGTTATGGTCGGTCCAAGATATTACTTGGACACGACTGTATTTTTACAGTTAAAAACTTTTAACCTTATACATTTGAAAACATTTCTCTGCCTTTCCTAATACTTTTCTTTACTAACGCGTTTCGAAAAAACTCCATTCTCAATATTTCTCTATTTATTCTTAAAATAGAGAGTACTATTTAAGTTTTGAGAATGAAATTATTCAAAAACGCATCAACAAGGAAAAATATTTTAATGTTAGGAAATGCAGAAAAATTTACCCAAATGTATATAAATATTGCCAACACTAGTGGAGATGAGTACAACAAGAATTTCATTATTCACAGATTCAATAGAATTTCAGTCATTGTACTTACCTGGATTTGCTAATATATGGAATAATAACACTGCATAATGAATTATTTAGGCTTTTGCCAGTCTTGCGACGATATCAGCCGAAAACCCTAACCGGGACCTTTACAGGGGGCTTATGGTAACATTAAAAATATAAATTTCAGAATAAAACTGTTTCATATCTCGCATATTTTATTATTACGTTTGCCATGTAACGTTCTGAGAAACATGGTAGTTTCATGTAATCGTTTCAGAAAAATGACTCTTTAAAAACACTTCCAAAACTGTCATTGATAATAATTTGTTACAAAATTTAAAAGCAATCACACTTGGTTGCTTTTACTTTTTCAGTCCCTTCTATTAGAACATTCTCTCCATATATGGTATTGTTCAGATTTTCAATCGTTAATAAAATACTTTTTATTCATCCACTCAAGTATAAATAAACTTATTTTAAATATGAAGTGGATGACACTTGATGGTAATACTATTTTTCCAAAAAACAATTAATTAATTAAGTTTAATAATAAATTAATTTTACTTTGGAAGAGAAAAATTTTCTCAAAAAGGACAGAGTATGCAATATAGATATTTGATCCATTTGACTTAAAATAACATAATAAGCTATGATAACATATTATTTCATAAAACAGCTGATTTTAGGTTATAGGTTATGTGGTAGAACAGCTATTTTAACGCATGGGTTATGATACTTTATTTTTATTAATTGTAATTATTTAATAAATTAACTAACATAAAAAATATCTTTATTTTCCCAAGTATTAATTGAACTATTTTTTTCTTTATTACTTTAGTTTTATTAATTTTGTATTTTTAAGTTGTATGAAAATAAAATCAATTATTTTCATAGTTGTAGCAACGAAATTCTTAAATTACAGATCAAGAGTGTTTCAAGCCGATAGACAAGATTTGCACCATGAATAACTTTCTGACAATTTCAAGCACAGATCATGAAACGTTCTTAAATAACAGATATAACTTTTTCGAATCCATGGTACGTGATGCGTAAATAAAAAGCTTTTAGTTTTTGGCACACACTATAAGGACAGACTCCGGTTGCTCATGAGACCGGAAAATACAGAACATCTAAATAAATCTTGAAAAAGCATTTCACAATGACTCCGCTTTTTGTTTTGGCCTACTGTATCTTTGTTTTACGCAATTTATGAAAATTATCAGAGCACATCTCCTTCGGCAGAGATGACTAAAAACAAAACAAGCAAAACGGATGACTGCTCAACTGTGGACTCTCGCAGCTGTTTTGTTCTCTCTTAATTTGACTGCATTGTTTTAAGTTTGTAATAAATAATTAGACAGCGCTGAGGTGGTACAGTCTTGGTTTTAATAAATCTGTAAAATTAAAATAGTTTTAGTGTATTAAATAGAGGTTAATATGTAACCATTAATCCGAAGTACTATCGGTTGCAACGTTGTTCTAAAAGTTCAGTCTTCTATATTCAATATTATAAAAATCTGAAGATAGTATAAATAAAAAAGTAACAACCAAGTGCGGGTTTACAACCAACCTGAAACTTATATATATGATTTTTTAAGGAAGAAAGATGAAAATGTTCTAAAAAAGCCTCAAGATGTACAATACAAAAATTGCAACGAATAATTAACGAAGCACAATATATGAAATACAAATTTATATAGAAATAAACATAATAGCTGGTACATATTATAAAAGTACTTGAATATTTTAACTTTAAGGAAGAAATTATTATTTGTATCCCATACACACTAAATATTTCTTCCTTATAAATATTTCTACCTCATATTATCACTAATATTAAATATTCTACCTTAGAAAACAGTTTTCGTATAATTTTAGATTCAACTTCCCTAGCATTTACAAAAACTGATAAAATTAAATTGATAAGTTTAAATTGATAAATTTGCCACTGTTAGAACGCTGCAAAAGACTAAATAACGTTACATTTTTAAGACACATACGCGCGCGCGCGCACATACACATACACACACACACACACACACACACACACACACACACACACACACACACACACACACACACACACACACATACACACACACACACACACACACACACACACACACACACACATACACACACACACACACACACACACACACACATTCTCACACACACACACACACACACACACACACACACACACACACACACACACACACACACACACACACTCACACACACACACACACACACACACACACACACACACACACACACACACACACACACACACACACACACACACACACACACACACACACACACACACACACACACACACACACACACACACACACACACACACACACACACACACACACACACACACACACACACACACACACACACACACACACACACACACACACACACACACACACACACACACACACATACATACACACACACACACACACACACACACACACACACACACACACACACACACACACACACATACACACATACACACACACACACACACACACACACACACACACACACACACACACACACACACACACACACACACACATACACACACACACACACACACACACACACACATACATACACACACACACACACACACACACACACACACACACACACACACACACACACACACACACACACACACACACACACACACACACACACATACACACACACACACATACATAATAAGTACGTGTTATGGCGGAACTCCCTTCTATGTTAAACTTATCGACTCAATTCATCCCTCTAATTCCATATCAATTTGTCCCTTGCCATTAAATTCCTAGTGACACTCTCTGGAATTTCTAAATTAAATGCACTTTTATTAGACCTATAATAATTTTATAGTTCATTGTAGAGAGAGAGAGAGAGAGAGATAGAGTGTGTGTGTGTGTGTGTGTGTGTTTGGGGTTGGGGTTGGGGTAGGTTTGGGTAATGTTATATAGTGAGGAGCGAAAACGAGAAAGGGACAAAAAACCCATTTACCAATATTCCCGCTAGCTGATGTAACATAAAGCAAAATAAATTGTATTTAGTTTAAATCGAGTGTTGTGTAGGTACCACGATGACGCAAATTATTCAGTCCTTGTATGAAAGAGAGAAAGAAAGAACATAGTAATATCTTTACAATTTATTGCCAACAACGAAGGGAACAAAAAAGGACAAGCTTGAGAAGACGTTTGAATATTTTCATATGTCGACCCGTCCACATTTTCATGATGGATTAAGGTATGTTTGTATTCCATTCAGGGATATCTAAATCCGACAATCTTTCTTGTCCCAAACGTGACCGATGTTGTTCAACCTATTTCATGTTTTGGAATCGATATGCAACTTATTGCATGTAATACGAGTGAGTTTGATCCCAATAATTCGACAAAATTACTGGAAAAATATAATCACAAACATGCACTCACATGCTCATCTATCTGTCTCCGCTCACTCTCTCTCTCTCTCTCTCTCTCTATATATATATATATATATATATATATATATATATATATATATATATATATATACATATATTATTGCAATTTTTCGTCAAGTGAAGGACTAAATGTGAATTATTAAATAATAAAGATCACATTAAAAATCTAAGAAAATCTTTGTAGTTTAAAAAATCACGACCATCTACATTACCGTAAATAAAATAGTAACTTTTTGTGTTACGGGATAAAGGTATAAAATTGGTGACCAGTCCTAGCATCGTTTCATTCTTTTCCATATACCTATTACATATGTTAGCCTTGATAATGTCAGGGATGTAACAGACTTTTGGCAGCTATATTTCTTTCCACCTCCCATTATTGGATGGCGTTTGTGTTCCGCACTTAATCTTACATATAACTAACCATATTGCAACCATTTACATTCCGGGCAATGATAAACTGTGTAGGTTTACTAAATATCACAACTTTACTGCAAAAATAAATTTCAAATGAACTTTTATAATAATAAAATTCCCTAGGAAACCATGTACAAACGGTAGTAATGGCATCGGGGACCCTGGTAAACATTAATTCCAAATGAGGTCATTTTAGGTAAATTTTTTTAAAAAGAAGGTTAATTTTTACGGAGTGATAATGGGTTAATCTCCCGAACTTGTGAAACTTGACGTTCGGAAATATTTGTACTTACTTCTATTCGTACTTTTTGGTTACATTAGACCTAGTTTTTTATTCCGTTTAGCTTTTTCTTTATAATTTTGCGTCGACTGTTTTTGCTTAGGCTAACTTAATTTCGTCCGCCCTAATTTTTGAGTTTTTTTAGTTTCATACGTTTTTTTTTAAAACACCAAAATTCACAAACTTTCTTCAAAGACAAAAAAAGCATAATAGTAATAAAAAAATTCCTGAGTTAATTTTGTACAGAAACCCAACAGTTGGGAGCTGTATAATTATTATTAACTATATTAATTATTTATTTTATTTTTATTTAATCATTAAACTTTTAGCCTCGTTTATTTGTAAGGTATAGAGAAAAAATCAATATTTCACAAACCTACGAAAACATCGGTAAAAAAACAAAATAGTTAACTCAAAATCTTACCAAAAATTAGTTTTTAATAAAAGAAACACACTAATTTTTGGTGAGATTTTGAATTAACTATTAGGCTTTTTACCGATGTGAATAGTTTTCACTAGCAAAGCTGTAATTAACCAAATATGAAAACATAATGTATTATAGAGATACCCTGTAACGATATAGAGTATTTTAAAAACTAAAGTGGTTAAGTACAAAACCAGGTATTATGTATTTAACAAATATTTGTATTAAATTTAAATGTAATCTATATTTATACAAGATTTTGGCGGACTGATTCATAATCAACGCATATACAGAAGGCAACTGGTGACGGCAACGCAACGCAAACTTGAGTTGCTTTTTCACAACATATAGAGTTGAATGTACATAATAATAGCGAAGTGATAGCAACGTGACTAGCCAGTGACACAGGAACTAGAGTTGCTTTGGTCTCGACATATTGCTGTAAACTCGTTGTTCAGTTTCTCAGTTGCCATCAGTATTTGTTTTGTTGTGTATGCGATTCTCAAGAGTGCTCCCGTATTTCAATAATTATTATTTCTATTTGATATTTTGTGTTTCTGTTTCTTTGAATAGTCTTTTATTATACTGCTATGTGTAGTTAAATGAGGGATTTAGCAATATAATTGTGGAATACGTCAAATTCAATAGAGTAATTCTGGTTTTCAGTCCAATTTCTATAATGTTTATACACTATCGGTTACTTTATTAGACACTAAAATAAAATTTATATATAGTATGAAGTGCACGCGACAGGAGCGGTAGTTATACAGCCCTCACCTCAAAGATGCACAGAGACACTAGTACAGAAAGTTAGTTATTAAGGTAACTAAATAAAACGACTGTAGAAGCACTTTTGTAAACTTTCCACCTTGCTTTAGCCTTAATATCACTATAGATGTGTGACAACCAACGCTGAAAGTCCTAATGGCTACTTTAGCCTCCATTATCTACAAGTAGACTATTTCTCGTAACGGTTTTAACATTCTAGAATACTAAAAGTACGGAAAATGTCATCCCATCTCAAAGCTACCCCTCTAATTACCCCCAACGTGTCTCTTCATCCATATTTATATTTGGGGAAGGGTGGCACGCATCACATTAAATAGCTTTCAGCTACGAGGGCGGTTTTATTTTTCCATGTTTATGTTCGCCGTTAATTATAGGGGTGTTAAATGACGCTATAGGGGATGTAAAGGGCAAAACCAAAACATCAAACAGCATTTTCCATGAAAATTGACAAGACAGAGAACTTTTGATTTTTAAAGTAAATTAATGTAGACCCTACGCTTCGTTACACAAGTTTTCATTAAAAAAATTTCCAACACGTATTACGGACAATATTTTAAATTAGTCAAACACACGTATATAATAAACGTTCTTTTATAAACTCTCGAATTATTCATCTGGAAGTCTAAAGAGTTTAAAAATATATTTTTTTATCAATGTGCTTTGACTTTCTGAGAGTAAACGTGAACTTTTTATTCATATAACACCTTGTTTAAGAACTCTTTAGTATCAGTGTATTATTTCCAACATTATAAATAGAAACAATTATAAAAATCAATGAAAACGCAATGCAACAACTACTAGAGAATTTTATTTTGTGCAATGAAATGTTGACGGGAAACGACCTGGAAGGAAACGTTAAACGCAGATGAGAAGATACAAATCTTAAGACAAGATGGAAATTAAGGAATGGATTAAAAAGTTGGCTCATAACGATGAGAGGAGAGGAGGGAGGGAGAGAGAGAGAGAGAGATTCCCACTGGCGTAAAATGGTGTTTGTTCCATAAATTAATACTGATAAGCTACTGACTTACCCAACGTAAAATAATAATTAATTAATTTTAAACTGTAATACGGTATTTAAATTTAGTGTTAATGAGATTGTTTTAATTTCATGTAATTTAATCTTTCTTTTACTATCAAACTCAGTCAAATGAATTACTTTAATATCGCTCATATGAATGCAACATTTTCCTAGTTTGTGAAAATATACATTCATGTATTATGTGTGTGTGTGTGTGTGTGTGTGTTGTGTGTGTGTGTTTGTGAGTATGTGTGTATGTATGTCTGTGTACACGAGTTATATATAGCTTTCAGATTATCACTCTTTTCAAAATATTCACCTTCTATAATTATAAAGACTGTGTTTGTAACATACGTCTAAAAGACCAACAATTTAGAAATACATCTGTCAACAAATGATACAACAGGTGCCAGACCAACTTTATCAATGCCTTGTAAGACACCTAAATATACAGCCCCACGCTTGACTTTCCTTCAGAGCTTTGCAGTATTCTAATTCTATGGGCCTGCTCTACTAGAGCATGCCTGCCGTTGAAACCAAATTTATGCTTTTCAATATATCTTTCCTTTCTATTCTTGGCTGCAGTCTCTGGAAATGTCTTCTAAAATCATTTTAAATTTAATGGCACATGCCTTTATTAATTATTGAAATAATTTGTTTGATCAATAGGGTTCAACATTGTTCTAAATTTAAGTAATTGATTTATTATTGTTAATTAAATTTTTAATTATTATTACGTTAATTATTTTTTAAATTAAAATGAAATTTACACTTTCAGACCGAAATAAATTAGTGATCAAATAGTTTTTTTTTTGTATTTTTATAGTAATCATCTAGAATGACTATTATCACCAATGAAAGATAGCAACTTCAGATAGAAAGGTTGTGAATACAGATGGAATAAGCATCAGATAAAATTTAATTTTCCCTGAATTAAATATTGAAATAATTTGTTTAATAGGTTAAATTGGGTTAAAACAGATTAAAATTATTCTAAACTTAAGCAATTGTTTATTATTTATTATAAATAATTATGTTAATTAATAATAGGTTAATTGTTCTAATATTTTGAATGACATTTTTTCCTAGACTGAAATTTCGAATATTTTAACTATCATACTGAGCGCAAAATTATTAGAAAACCAAATAAACATTAATATTTTCCGGGTTTATGGGCATCCGTTGGGTGGATATTGTCGCCAAGGAAAGACAGCATCAGATGAGCATTGCAACAGATAACCAACGTAAGATGTGGCTCATGAATACAGAGAGGGATCAGATGAAAATTCACTAGTGAAGAGTAAGGCAGAAGATCAAGACATTACGTGAGGAATCGTGTGCCTACAGACGAAGACCTACTCTCTGTCGGTGTCACATAGAGGAGCCTTATCTGTTTACTTGTTTAAGAAAGTAGTAGCCTAAATAAAGGTTTGTAAGCACAATAGGTTTCCTACAGTTGAATATATACGCTCTAATCTAGTGCTTGTTATTTTAATTTTTTTAAAATTTTGTTCAACTCCTATTATTTTACACTCTCTCCATATATATATATATATATATATATATAATATGTTTTCTTGTTTAATAATCTAAAAAATAGAATAATTATATTTTCATTCCTGATGATGTTGGTACTGTTTACCAACGAAAAGCTTTGAATATAAATTAATAAATATTCTTGTATTTGAATAACCTATGTTGTTATATATATATATATATATATATATATATATATATATATATATATATATATATATATATATATTGTAGAAATTTTAAATCGTTAATAAAATACTTTTTATTCACCTACTCAAGTTCAAATATATTTTTCTTGTAAAACTTGTAATGGATCACAATTGATGTAATTATAGTTTTTTCAATTATTAATTCAATAATTAAATTTAATAATTAATTAAGTTTACTTTTATAAGGAGGGAAAATCTATTAAGATAAGGGGCAAAGTAAGTAATATAGTTATTTCATCCCGTTTGGCATTAAATAAGTGATAAAGTATGATTTCATATATCAGCTGATCTTATGTTACAGTTTAAGCGGTAGAACAGCTTTTTACGTAGGCTACGTTAGTTTATGTATATTAAATCTAATTATTTAATAAAAAGTAACTTATAATTTTAAAAAAATATCCATTGACTCAAGTAAGAATTGGCTTGAATATTTTTGTTTATATTACTTGTTTGATAAATAAGGCTTTAAAAATTTATTCAATACAGCCTAAAATAACACTCACAGCGTTTAGCGGATTTTTCAAGTTCGTCTCTTGTACGTGCTATTTATGTAATGAAAGAAATATCACCGGCCCCGAAGGAATTCCACACGTTCTGTGTATGTAGTCCACAATGCAAGGGAAGATATTTGATTTAATTTACGGAACAAACCCACCTTCCTTTTATCTCAGTTTTTTTCTAATTTTTCTCTTGTTTAAAACCATAAAACCTCATTTTGTTTGTGCTCCCCTCAAGTAGAAAAATGCGTGCAAGTCGTGCATCGTAGAGTGACACAATAAAAAAGGAATTTTCCCTCCTTAACATTGCACACATTCCCCAGTTAATTTCCACAACTTCCATACACTGTCCACGACTAGGCCCCATCTACGAAATTTTTCTCTATAACATAAAAAAACATTTATTTTCTTTCGTTTGTAAAAATTTTAAAAAAGTATATTTTGATTACCATCATTGTTTTACTACACGACACATATTTATTCAATTCTACAACGTAAACATTTGGATTTATAATCTAATGCACTGAAATTCAACTGAACGGACGACACTGTTATGGATGAGTACACTATGTACAATATACACTTTATGTTACGTCTGAAACGGACGACACTCTTATAATTAAGTACACTATGTACAATGTACACTCTATGTTACGTCTGAAACGGACGACACTCTTATAATTAAGTACACTATGTACAATGTACACTCTATGTTACTTCTGAAACGGACGACACTGTTATGGATTAGTACACTATGTACAATGTACACTATATGTTACTTTTGAAACGGACGACACTGTTATGGATTAGTACACTATGTACAATGTACACTCTATGTTACTTCTGAAACGGACGACACTGTTATGGATTGGTACACTATGTACAATATACACTTTATGTTACGTCTGAAACGGACGACACTCTTATGGATAAGTACACTATGTACAATGTACACTCTATGTTACTTCTGAAACGGACGACACTGTTATGGATAAGTATACTATGTACAATGTACACTTTATGTTACGTCTAAAAACGGACGACACTGTTATGGATAAGTATACTATGTACAATATACACTTTATGTTACGTCTGAAACGAACGACACTCTTATGGATAAGTACACTATGTACAATGTACACTCTTTGTTACGTCTGAAACGGACGACACTGTTATGGATAAGTACACTATGTACAATGTACACTTTATGTTACGCCTGAAACGGACGCCACTGTTATGGATAAGTATACTATGTACAATTTACACTTTATGTTACGTCTGAAACGAACGACACTGTTATGGATAAGTATACTATGTACAATGTACACTTTATGTTACGTCTGAAACGGACGACACTGTTATGGATAAGTACACTATGTACAATGTACACTTTATGTTACGCCTGAAACGGACGACACTGTTATGGATAAGTATACTATGTACAATGTACACTTTATGTTACGTCTAAAAACGGACGACATTGTTATGGATAAGTATACTATGTACAATATACACTTTATGTTACGTCTGAAACGAACGAAACTGTTATGGATAAGTATACTATGTACACTTTATGTTACGTCTGAAACGGACGACACTGTTATGGATAAGTATACTATGTACAATGTACACTTTATGTTACGTCTGAAACGGACGACACTGTTATGGATAAGTATACTATGTACAATGTACACTCTATGTTACGTCTGAAACGGACGACACTGTTATGGATAAGTACACTATGTACAATATACACTTTATGTTACGCCTGAAACGGACGACACTGTTATGGATAAGTATACTATGTACAATGTACACTTTATGTTACGTCTGAAACGGACGACACTGTTATGGATAAGTATACTATGTACAATGTACACTCTATGTTACTTCTGAAACGGACGACACTGTTATGGATTGGTACACTATGTACAATGTACACTTTATGTTACGCCTGAAACGGACGACACTGTTATGGATAAGTATACTATTTACAATGTACACTCTATGTTACGTCTGAAACGGACGACACTGTTATGGATAAGTACACTATGTACAATATACACTTTATGTTACGCCTGAAACGGACGACACTGTTATGGATAAGTATACTATGTACAATGTACACTTTATGTTACGTCTGAAACGGACGACACTGTTATGGATAAGTATACTATGTACAATGTACACTCTATGTTACTTCTGAAACGGACGACACTGTTATGGATTGGTACACTATGTACAATGTACACTTTATGTTACGCCTGAAACGGACGACACTGTTATGGATAAGTATACTATGTACAATTTACACTTTATGTTACGTCTAAAAACGGACGACACTGTTATGGATAAGTATACTATGTACAATATACACTTTATGTTACGTCTGAAACGAACGACACTCTTATGGATAAGTACACTATGTACAATGTACACTCTTTGTTACGTCTGAAACGGACGACACTGTTATGGATAAGTACACTATGTACAATGTACACTTTATGTTACGCCTGAAACGGACGCCACTGTTATGGATAAGTATACTATGTACAATTTACACTTTATGTTACGTCTGAAACGAACGACACTGTTATGGATAAGTATACTATGTACAATGTACACTTTATGTTACGTCTGAAACGGACGACACTGTTATGGATAAGTACACTATGTACAATGTACACTTTATGTTACGCCTGAAACGGACGACACTGTTATGGATAAGTATACTATGTACAATGTACACTTTATGTTACGTCTAAAAACGGACGACATTGTTATGGATAAGTATACTATGTACAATATACACTTTATGTTACGTCTGAAACGAACGAAACTGTTATGGATAAGTATACTATGTACACTTTATGTTACGTCTGAAACGGACGACACTGTTATGGATAAGTATACTATGTACAATGTACACTTTATGTTACGTCTGAAACGGACGACACTGTTATGGATAAGTATACTATGTACAATGTACACTCTATGTTACGTCTGAAACGGACGACACTGTTATGGATAAGTACACTATGTACAATATACACTTTATGTTACGCCTGAAACGGACGACACTGTTATGGATAAGTATACTATGTACAATGTACACTTTATGTTACGTCTGAAACGGACGACACTGTTATGGATAAGTATACTATGTACAATGTACACTCTATGTTACTTCTGAAACGGACGACACTGTTATGGATTGGTACACTATGTACAATGTACACTTTATGTTACGCCTGAAACGGACGACACTGTTATGGATAAGTATACTATGTACAATGTACACTCTATGTTACGTCTGAAACGGACGACACTGTTATGGATAAGTACACTATGTACAATATACACTTTATGTTACGCCTGAAACGGACGACACTGTTATGGATAAGTATACTATGTACAATGTACACTTTATGTTACGTCTGAAACGGACGACACTGTTATGGATAAGTATACTATGTACAATGTACACTCTATGTTACTTCTGAAACGGACGACACTCTTATGGATAATTAGACTATATTATTGAATAAATGATACACCTGTCTCAAATAAACATGAATAGACTTCACTATGTTCACTCTATGTTACATCTTAAGCGAGTACACAAACAAGACATAAATATAAAATACGATTTAAAGGTATTATACTGTGACTTTTTCATATAAAACTACTGGCAATAGAATACTAACCTTAAAATAATATTATCAATAATAGATATATAGGCATAAGTGTATAAACAGCCAATATATATTAATCAGCTTTATAGGCAGAGTAAGAGAGATAGTGAATTAGTGTTACTAACGATTTTCAAATAGCAAGAGATACACATTCTACAGCCCAGAGCGTCAAATTGGAAACCAAACAATAGAATTAATTTCTATTCAGAAATTCACGAATATTCAAATGCAGCACTTGCTTTCAGATTCGCAAATAACATGGTTACGGCTTCATTTGCATAACACGTTTAACTGTGGATAGTATTATAAAGCACAATTACTGGGTAATATGCTATCAGCCTGTAGTATTTAATTAAAACAGACGGACATTTGCTGGACGAATTAATTGTTTTTGTAATGGCCCCGTCGCAAAGTTAAATGGCAAAATAATCCCGTTTTATAAGCTGGGAACGTATAATTTTAGCAAAAGGGGAGAGCGTACGCCGTTAAATAACACACAACAGTGATAAGTTTCAAAAGGCTTGATAATGTAGGTTTCATTATAAATATATTTTTAAATACTAAATAAATTATAGCTAAATTAGAAACAATTAATTTTTGTGTTTAACTCTGTAAAGTTTACTGCACGACTAAGTTATGGTGACGTTAGAGTAGAAACTAAAAGTAGAAATGTATATAGACATTGTTTAAAGTCAGTAACATTAGGCTGTGAACTAATAGTATAGCTGTTCACTCGTAAGCTGATGATCGATAGAAAACAAAAAGCTAGCCCGATTCAAAAACATTGGTTTTTGTTGTGCGTGTTGCATCAAAGACCATCGCTAAAAAATTGCAGGCGTTGCAGTCCTTTAGAAAACGGATAAAAGTAAATTTATTCAAAACTTATTGTAAATGATCTGGTTCATATGAGAAATCAATTAAAACAATATTTATAGCTACCTTTCGGCCTTTCCAAATCTACATTACTGTAACATAAGTATTTATACCTCATATTATGTCTGTAGAACGGTATTTTGCTTCCTCTACCCTTCCACCGCCTGTGCTCACCGTTCGAGGTCAGGCGCCTTACGTGTAACTAGCTATAGCTTATATATAACTGTGGCCTTAACTTAAGTTCTTATGTATTCGAAGTTTTAGTTTTGAGATCGTTTCGAGGTTACAATTTAAGCTAGCGTTCATAATGGGTATTATCATTATAATTATTATATCATTTCACAAAAAATACAAACGTTTCTTGCTCGATATCAGTATTGGGTTCAAAACACCTTTGGATTTCCAGCCCCCTGGTTCCCCTAGCCTCTGACAATGATTGCCTATATAATGAGTGGTTGTATGATAGCATTAGCCTCTCTAATGACACAAGTGCGGCAGCTATACCGTTTCTGTCTTAAGAAAATCCAAGCCACTATTTCTATTATTAATATTACTTGTGCCAATGTTATTGCTGTTATTAGGAATTCTTCAAATAATGTCAGGATTCGGTTTCTGTTACATTTAGGTAGACACTAGGCAATAACACTTCACAAACGTGAAGCTTCAGAAACTAGTGGCCCATCTCTTTCCCAAATTAGCAACCAAAAGACAATATTGAAATTTAGAGTATTTTCTATTTCAAATTTCTATCTAATAGGAGTTTCTAGACAGTCACTACTGTCTAATTAATGAAATGTTTAGTTACATTAATATTTTATTTACTTTATTGAATCTATCCAATTGGAAAAAATATAACCAAATAATTGAATTGTCCTCTTTTTCGTTCAATTTGTAATATTTTTCTAAAAAATGCGTATAATATTTAGATTTGACCAAATTATTTCAAATGTATGAGAATTAAATGACATATATGTATATATATATATATATATATATATATATATATATATATATATATATGTATGTATAAACAGTAAACTCCCGATTATCCGTGGAATAGGGTGGCCCGACAACGCCGGATAACGAATTCCCCGGATAATCCGCTATGAACAAAGAATACGCAAAACGATCGATAATCGATTATTATACCATAAGTAACACATATAATGACCCCGGTTAATGCAATTTTAAAATAATCGTCAGAGGACAAAATAAATACAGAAAATAATTTAAAATGTCGATGTATTTGACGGATTATAATATGTACATTTATATGTCTAACTATTTACAATACGTACATAAGTATATGTCAAAAGTAAGTATGTATGTACATATGTAATTTCCTTTACACATAATACTTTCACTTGAAAAAAAAATCTGCCACTTTCGTCTGTTTTTTGTGAGCATTGACTTAGCTTTAATGTGCGATTTAAGTTTCTTGAGAACCATTTTGTCGCACAATGTCTACTTGTGTCACAAAGCCAAAAAGATCGATAATTTATATGACACACATGGATAATGCATATGTCACGTCCTAGACTATTTATAGCCGAGATTAGTTGACATTTGTTTACAATCTTATGATACACATTAGGTTTTCGGGCGTCCAAGCATTTTGTCATTGTCTCTTTATATACAGTAGTCTGCTCGCTCCTTTTATTTCGCTGGCCCGCGTCGGATGCTTCCCTTTCAATGTAAAAATTAGTACGTACATATTTACATATCTATTCCCTTCATCTTAACTTCTATTAAGCCTTATATGTATTTACGTCGTAATTCACCGTTTAGAAATTTAAACACATGAATCTGATTGGAATAAAAATTGGATATTTGTAAAACAATGGAGGACTCCGGATAATCCGCAAACCGGTTAATCCGCCCACGGATAATTGGGAGTTTACTGTATATATATTTATTGATACGTATTCCTTCACGGATGGAAAAATATGATGAATAGTTGTTATCTGGGGTACATCCGTTCACTTTGCAGTGCACAAAATCGCAGTTCCGACGCTTCGCTAGAATCTCATCTAGCATTGATGAGGTAAACCCAACACAGTTGAAGAGTGAGACGTCGAATTGCGATTTTATGCACTGCGGAATGAACGGATGTACTTCAGGTAATAACTATTCATCTTACATATATATATATATATATATATATATATATATATATATATATGTGTGTGTGTGTGTGTGTGCGCGTGTGTGTGAGTGAGAGTGTGTGTGTGTGTGTGTGTGTCTGTGTCTGTCTGTCTGTCTGTCTGTCTCTCTCTCTCTCTCTCTATCTATATATATATATATATATATATATATATATATATATATATATATATATATATATATATGTATATATATATATATATATATATATATATATATGTATATATATATATATATATATATATATATATATATATATACATATATATATACATGATTGTGAATATATATATCACAGAAAACCCACTAAAACACACACTCACTCAAACATATTGATATTCTGTTATAACAAGAATCGTATGTAAATGAGAAGTATAGTATTTTCTGCCAATACATATGTTATGTAATACGAATTTCAATTAGTGAAAATATCATTCACATCAGTTGTTGAATTTATATCATAGAAATATTAGTGATAACATGTAAAAGCCAAAATGTTTACATTTCTGAATAATTTATCGACTAAGTCTGAAGCTAATCCGATAGAGAAAATGAAGAAATCTTTCTATGTTGTTGAAGACCAAATTCTGGGTTAAGTAATTAAGGTAGAAGGAAAATAATATTTCTTCTAAGACACATAAAATAAATCTTCTTGTGGAAGATAGAAAAATAATTTTTATTGTGTAAAGTCGATCAGCCAGTAATAACTGTTATTGGCATGGTAGGGCGTGGATGTGGAAGTATGTAGAACTGAAGTAGAGGCATAAACCTGCTGTTAGAGGATATATGAGGGAACATGTCATCCTGCCCCGAGGATCACGTACTTAGTAGACCTACTTTCTTTTGGGGAGCCTTACAAATGTGTTCACCCGCGACACTCCCTTGTAAGAAGAAGGAAGACATAAAAAGTGATAGAAATATGCTAGGCATGGACTAATTCAAGAGTAAGAGCATAGTGATCCCAGTGTACGTCTCACACTTTAAAAGTCAAGGCCATCTTAATAATAGCCTTTAAAGAGTAAATGTGTGTTGTTCAGTTAGAAGTGTACCCCCTTCTCGACATCTGTCTAAAATTCTAATAATTAAAGAATATAAAGCGGTTGCGGTATTAAAGGGCACCAAAGACGAGGTATGGAAGAAAAGACGAGATATTTTGAAGACAGTTCATTCAGTCGGCGAAGACGGTGAACATTCAATCCTTAGAGAACAAGGAATTAAAAAGCTTTAAAATTACATAAATTATTTAGTTCAAACATGACAATAAATAACATTTATTGTTAAATCAGGTACACAGATCATATCAGTAATAAAACCGTTATCTACATTTCGGCAGCACAGCATCATCGGAGGGTTACAACTAAGCTTGTTACTCATGATGTTCGTAAAGGTTTCGTAAGTTATTTAGTCAGGGTTTTGTATTCATCTTCGTATGCCTTGTCCGTTGTGAACATTTCTTATTATGAAGGCTGTTCTAATTTCAATTCAGACAGATTTGAATAGTTGGGCAGTTAACAATACAACCATGGTCCAAACAAGGAGCCAAGAGTGTATTCTCCTACCGGACTCTTAATAAGGGTTCGATGGGAATGTGGGGTTGCTATAATTCATTAATTGAATTAATTAACTATTAGAGAGAAATTATAGAAGAAATCTGGAATATCTAGATCATCGTACGAGACCCAATGAATATAGGATTCAAGGGCATTTCATTGTTATGTTATAAATTACGTTACCGTGTTATATATTTATTATAAATATAACCTAAGTAATGTAATAGATTGAGGAAACCACTTCGGAAGGAAGGAGAACCTATTTTAAAAGGTTCTATGCGAAACGTAAGAAAACAATCTGGGTTCCCGGGGATGGGAGGTTGGCTGAAGGCAGTCCGCTCAGTACCGAGATAAAGGCAAAGCTTGTGAAGTCGGAATCGAATCTTTGGGTAGATAATCCTCAATGATCGAATTGTTAGAGTTTTCAACTACAGGCCTTCTATCTTTGTTTGAGTCAATATTTGTAGGTAATGAAATTTAACATAGTACAATAAAATTTCTTGCAACATACTAAGAATTCTATGTGTCAAGATTTTATTAAAATTCAATGTAATAATTACATTTGTGCAGATATTTTGATACAAGTTAAAAATTCCTAACATAGAATCAAAATCTGGCATTTATTAACTGAGTAATGAAAGAATAATTATAACCCAAATTTGAGGAATTAACTTCTTACTAAACTAGAAAGAACTTGTGATACAAAGACAAGGATAACGTACAAAGAAAGTACGGGTTAAATTTACTTTAACCCAATTACTCCTCGAAGTAATGGATTAGAGGTGTCTCCCCAATGACACCTAAACGTACTAAGCAGTACATTCCTACTAACCTATAGCTGTGTTTGTCTCTTCTTTTAATGATATTTTAAAGGAATGAAGAAGATGCATATGCTAATTTTGTAATAAAACGATGGATTAAAATGTGATAAACATCTCTGAGACAAACAGTTTCATGGCCTAGTCCTATAAAGCTTCAACCTTGCAGAATGTATTCTTCTGACACGAACCTGACGCAGTGTTTTAAAACGATTTTGCATAATGTATTATTTTTTATTAGCTTTTCGATTCAGTTGGAACGATCTACAATCCCTATATTTGTAGGCGTTAAATATTTCTAAAAGCTTCTGCATTTTAAGCCGAAATAATTGATGAAGAGCCATAACCAACGTTTCGTCAAGGTTATGGCGGCACGGCGCTGGTTCGACATGGACGTAAACAAATTCTCACAGGGTCTACAGAAATATTGCCCAAAGTGTGCGATTATATAGAAATATAGATAAATATTTGTAAAAGCTTCTGTCCTTTAAGCCGAAATAATTGATGAAGCGCCATGACCAACGTTTCGTCAAGGTCATGGCGGAGAGGCGCAGGTTCGACATGGATGTACAAAAACTCTCTCAGCATCTATAGAAATATGGGCCGAAACGTGTGATTATGTAAAAATATTATCAACCTTTAAAATTATGTATATATAAGTAAAAGAAACTGTTATTGGTACGTCAAAAAAAATCCGAAAACGTTTGTAAATAATCTCTAGTTATAAGAATTAATGAATTAATATTTGAAAAAACTGTATTAACATCAAGTGTTATCCACTACAAGTTTAAAAGAAATGTATCTGAACTTGAGTGGATGAATAAAAAGTACCTATTAATAACCATTGATAATTTGAAAAAGTTATATAAATATATAGGGAGACTGACGTAATAGAGAGAACAGCAAAAGAAGTCAAAAGATAACTCTAAATATGTAGGATTATAAATTTAACGATAATGTTTACTTAATTCCATTTTTTTAATTTAAAAAGATACCATATCTATTACAAAAAAAAAAAAACTTGGTAATTAATATAACTTGCCGATAGAAAAGTGTAACACTCCGCTAAAAACAAAAGTAAAATAGCGTAGTCGAAAAGCTTTCCATTACTTTGATCACACGACTAAATTAATCACTCATTTTGCATGGCCTTAATGAACAGAGTTATATTTTTCTTGTTGACGTCATTTTTACTCACAAAACTTGTATAAAACAACGAACGTCACAATACTTTCCTCCCAAATAAAAGACTTTCATAGAATACGAGTCACGCCTCAACTGATATGTTACCAAATAAAATTCCAAAAACAGAACGCAAAGTTGCCTCGACATCGTTATAAAACAAATCAGTGCAATATACTTCAAAGGCAGAGTCCAGACGTTTTATTTGTTACTCTACCTCTACCTACTGGTTTGTCGGGCGACAAATAGACTGACATGGGTACACAATTATATTTGGCAGGAATTGCCATAAATGATATGTTATCAAATATTAAGCTCTAAATCGACCCCTTCCAACCTAAATTAAGCTCTCAACCTACCCCTTCTAGATCTCTTTACCTAAACTATAATTAGTGGTTCCGTAATAAAACATTACTCCATTTTCTTTCCAACCAAGTAATATTGAAAACCAAAATTTTTAATACAACTATTCTTTGAGCTTAGCTTGTGAGGTTTTAAAACAAATAAAAACATACACAAAACTCACAAATTAATCATTTATTGACTCATACGCGTTTTAATGACAAAGTCATTATCATCATTATCAATGAGTGTTACTACTACAAACACTAACTTATAACTCAAGTTGTAAGTTAGAGTTTGTAGTAGTAACACTCACTGATAATGGCGACTTTGTCACTGAAATGAGTATGAGTCATTACATGATTAATTTGTGAGTTTTGTGTATGTTTTTAAATATTTTAAGTCTATTCCTAACAAGTTCAATAATTTTTTTTAAAATTTTACTTACTTTTTATTAAATAATTACAGTTAATATAAATAAAGTAACCTAACGTATGCGTTAAAACAGCTGTTCTTCTACTTAAACTATAACACAAAATCAGCTGTTTAATGAAATCATATGTTATCACTTATTTTAAGCCAAATGGGACGGTTTAACTATATTGCATACCCTCCCGTTTTTGTGATAAATGTTTCTCACATATAAAACTAAAATTATTAATTTAAATTTTATTACGGAATTAATATTTGGAAAAACTGTGTTTACATCAAGTGCAATCCACTACAAGTTTAAAAGAGTATATTCTAGCTTGAGGGGATGAACAGAAAGTATTTTATTAACAATTGAATATTTGTGCAAGATATATAAGTAGAGTGTGAGCTAATAGAAGCAATTGAAAAAAAGACCTCCAAGGTAACATTCTTTTACTTTCTAATGAATGGGTGAACATTAGATAATTTATTGTGTCATTAGTGTTTGACGTAAACTATAAAACGACAGTACAGGACGTTTTTCTTCTAAAATGAAACACTTTGTTGCAGTAATCTCAGGTGTATTCATATAAAATATGTCACCTCTGGTACGAAGACATGTCACAATGCTGAACAGCAATTACTGCACCTGGAATCCTGCCAGGATATCTGTCTCGTTCTCTAAAGATCACGTGATGATGTTTGTAGATAAACACCTCTTCACGACCTCGACAAAGAGTAGACATCTGAGCTACCAACTCCCAAACAGATGTTTTTTATAAAAACCTCCCTTATGCTACCACATTCTGCTCACTTCCATAAGTCTATATAGCCTAAATGCTCTATTATTCTTGAACGAAAACAAAAAAGCCAAGAAATTCTAAAATGGCAGTGGTCTGCCACAAAACCAAGTAAATTAGCAAGCTTTAGCTCGTACGACACTAATGCTAGGAAATCGCTCTTCCTTTAAGCTCTGACATTATTCTCCGGAAATAACGACGCAACACGCAACCGCTTTTATTCATTGGTAAACGGAAGAAGGCTCCTACATGAATAATGTCGCGGTCTTACCCTGGCGTGAGATGTTATTTAGTAACTCTGTTTAGAACATTTTACGTCTTCCTTTAGTCATATTTTAATGAAGTTAATTATAGTTGAACATTATTTACAAAACCAATTATAAATCCCAACACAAACGATAAAGGTAACAGGATAATTTGTAACTCGTAAAGTAAATAAGGCTTTTGTGTAATTTGTTAAACAGATCGTTTTAACTGAGATATTCCTTAAACTGTATAGAAGCAACAACCTAATCCATGAAACTCTATTTTACTTCTTCACATCATGCATACAAGCCTTCCTAAAAGTAATTTTCATTCAATTCCTTCTATTAACTCTTCTGATATATATATATATATATATATATATATATATATATATATATATATATATATATATATATATTGCACAAATTTTCAATCGTTAAAAAATGCATTTTTATTCATCCAATCAAGTTCAAAAACATTTCTTTTAACATATGGTTGATAACAATTGATGTTAATAGTTTTCTCAAATATTCATTTTCAAAATAACACACACTTTTTGTTTCTTAAATATTTAAAATGCATTTTCATTTAATCAACAACAAAAAATCTTTCTTCTTTAACTAACCCCTTGTTTTGGACGAGTCGAAGCTGCCTCAGATAAATAACAAGGAACAATGAAATAAATTCGAAGACTACAAGAAGAAAAAGAATATTAAAAGAAAGCAGAACCGGTCTGGCCTTGAGTGGAGTTGAAAGGCGATGCACGAACTCGGCTCTGCTCTACACCTTGTTCCCTGGAGAACAATCTACCGCTGTTGTTTGAAGGTTTTTTTAGAATTCAGCTAAAACTTTTGTTTTTGTAATGTAAAGGAGTTAATGTTTTTTGTCAAGATATTCTGCGGAATAGGTCTACGAGTGTAAATAAAATAGACAAAAACGTATTTCCATATTTAATCAAAAATAAACTTTCAACTTACAAATTGTCGTCTATTAAGAACAATAGTAGGATAAGAAAGAAAACTCAAAGTATTAAACTTGCTAAAAGAAATTTATATTATAAATTTTATAAAATATTCTTGTAGATATTCAAATTCAAAATAAGGATCTCGTGTTAACCTGAGAATTCATAATAAATGCTAACAAGATAGTCTATAGGCCTACTACATATTGTGAAGAACTGAAAGTTTTTTCCTTTTCCAATAGCTAACAAGTATAGCCATTTTAAGTTGACCATAGCCATTTTTAACTGTTTTCACTGACTGTATAATAAATCAAAGCCATGATAAAACCAAAAAGTTTCATTTCGAATAAAGCACTTAATGCCCCCGCTACGATAACAGAGGAAGTCCAAATCGCGCCTTTCCGTTTTCATACAAACATCTATATACTTTATAAAAGATTTTACGGCTCCACCTTCTCTTAGTAACACAATTCAATTTCCTGATTTATTTCAGATGTACCAGAAGTGGAAGATATGAATTTCTCAAGTTTTTATGGCTCCATCAACATTGTGTCTTCCTGATTTTCTTGTAATCTCTCTCTTTCTGCTTTCCTTAGCCACACCTATATATTTACTGAAGTTTTTAAATTCATTTTATTTTTTTTCCGACAAAACGCAATACCTTTTTATACCTTTTCGTTTTTCTCTATTTTCGTTATTAAGTCGTTGAACCTTAGTATATAAATATCAGCTTATATTCCGTAAAACCTTATTTCTCACTTTGCTTATTATCTTTTTGCTTTCCTCATTCCTCATTTTATTTTTTGGTCTTTCTGCTAACATATGTTCTTATCATACTGCTTACACGTGATCTATTTGTTATCTATACGTTACGATTTTATTTTACTTACGGTGTAGCTCGTGAAAACAAGTCTAGTGTTACAATGTTTTACCCTCCATAGAATCATACACTTGACAGTTGATCTTACTGTTAGTTCATCTCCCATTCCAGTCATTTTGCTTTATTACGTCTTTATAGTAACGGGGTATGTTTACATTACGTTGGGTTTTTACTTTATGAAAATAGGATTAAAATTTCTAAAAGTGTTATAAAGTGATCAGGACCAAATTTGAATTTGTTTCCAAGTATTAAACAAACAACCTTTAAAGAGTATTTAGACAATACGTCAAATGATAAAAGATGGGGTACAAGATGTTTACTAGTTATGTCATCTCTAAACCTCCGGAATATTTTTAAAGTTTAAGGTGTTTTATAATAGTCCCTTGCATCGGAATTGATGAAATCTTTTATGAAACAAAACATCTGATAACAATACGAGTAAATTAGGTTTAAAATACTCTTCTTCCCTAGCTTGGGATATTGGTACATTTTACACCCACTTGACGATGTATGATGAGTTTTAAAAAACAATATTTCTGCCTTTTTCCAAAAACACATATTTGTCGTTATATTGTTTAATCACCCACGCATAACATGGCACTTGGAGCAGTAAATTAACAAAGGACTATTGTAAAGAACGATTGTGAAATTGCCGCCGGTTAAAGGGGTTTGTTTTAGAAATGTCAGCTGGCGTTACTACTTCCAGGAAAGAACTATCCTTCCATATTTAATAATTAGAAAATATTTTGCTGTTTAACAAATTTCGACTCATTTGCTATTATTGTTATATAACGTTTTGTTACATATGCTTTGTTCTAATGCTTTGTTATAATGCTTTTTTTATGTTATATAACGTTTTGTTATATTAAGATTTTACTATTGAAACCTCAAAAGAAACTACAACTGCTCACGAAATTCTTAGCAAGGTTTTGAGAGCAAAATAATCTCAAACATGAACTTCGAAATACAGTTACTTTGAAGCAAATCACTAAGCAATTGTTTTACAAAGAGTCAAAAGTAATTCTTGGTAATAATGTTTTTAAATGTAACGGAAATAAAGTGAAATAAAGGAATAGTCTTGAAGATTTTCAAAAGCCAAACATGACACAGATAAGGCTAAGAGATTCTTTCGTCTTCACGTATAGGTTATTTGGAGGTTAACATTTCTTTTATATACAATTATATCGTATGTTTGAATAAATTAAGTGTTTGTGCAGTTAACACAATAGCTTTTTTCAGGTTGTAGTACTTCCTATATCGTATGACATTTTAATAAAAAGTAATGTTTATATCATAATACCTAAGGTTATTTTTTTAAAGCAATTGTTTTAAACTTTGGTTAAAGAATGGAATATATATATATATATATATATATATATATATATATATATATATATATATATATATATAATGCTAACAATAAAGCTATATTTAACATGATATTTCATGACTTGTTTTAAATTAATATAATTTACTCTAATTAACCTTAATTCACTTATTTATCGTGTGGTCCAAGAGAGAAAAATCAGTATTAAGTTGACGAAATTTTCGAATTGAAAATTGCATTTTGTTAGTAAAGAAATTAGTAAGCTGTTGAGGAGCGAAATAAGACTCTTTAAGACTCCAGTTTGGAGTGAGATCAGAAATTAAATCAAATGAAAAAACGTAGAATAAATTGATTACCGAAGTAAATAGAGATGAAATAAAACATACACTTGTGAAATGAGAAGAGTACATAGTAAAGCACCAAAGAAATAAGGTACGAACGTAGAGAAGAAGGGACATATGACAAGTAAGGACAAGAAAACGATGCCTTAGACTACGAAATCAGAAATAAAGACGTTAGAAGAAGAGAAAAACTGTTGGATTAATATTATGTTTTTTTTATATAGGTAATACATAGTAAATATATTTTGGGAAATATTTTAAATGAAGATAAGAAGGACAAGTAATTAGGTCGAAAAAAGGAGTTATTTCTTTTACAAATAAATTCTTATGTAATAATTTTTTGTAATTATTATTTTTTACAAATGTTAAATATTAGTTTAACTTGACACTAAAACTGATTCTTATCGAATATTTTGCTTTCACAGCACAGTGTATATGCTAAATATTAAACTTTATCCAAAGTGGGGTAAAATTAAAAATAATTTTGATGTTGCAATAATTTAACAATATTTATCGATGCTGCATTTATATATAACTAAAATGACAATTCTTGTTATTCCTATTTTATATATATAAAATTCGTGAATTTCGTACAAAATGTTCATCTTTCATAGCATAGACTCAAGCGTAGCAGCGCCCAGTAGCTCGCTCTGGCTGGCAATAAATTGGTTTTGTTTGCAGTCCTCGCGTGTGTTGTCCATTGTTGACCAGAAAATTGATCAAAGAACTAAATGATGGTGCGACCTTGATATTAATTATCGCAAGGCTCTTTGAATGATTTCATTATCTATGAGGCATTATGTTGCTTGCTGCATTTGTAAAGGAGCAATTCGATATACCGATGCACAATGGAAAATGAAACTTCCTTCCCGTCAGCTTGATTCTTACTCTGGGCAAGGACTGCACGTCGCCGCAGGCGCCTATGAAGAGATAACGTACAAATTTTGTTATCTTTACCGTAGTTATCACGACACATTATACAATTCCTTATATTAGGTCACACTTCCCCTATATATATCTTGTATAAATTTTCAATCGCTAATTAAATAGGAGATTATTTTTCCAATAAAGATTAAAAATATTTTTTAACCTGTAGTTGATGGCAACTGATGTTAATACAGTTTAATTAAATTATAAAATTTGTGGGGTCCAGCTGAATTCGAACTGAGAATCTTCATGTTCGAAGACTACTAGCCTTAACACTGCGCCAGCTTTCCAATATCTAGAAATACATTTCTCACAGATCTATATGAATTTTTTCCCCCATTTGTTTGTTATCGAAACCTCCATTTTACAACCTTAAACTGTTGTCATGGTTACCACACAATATCATAAATATTGCTCTAAGGTAATTAAAGATTAATTAATTAAAGATTTTGTGTTATCTTCCTTAGGAATTTACCTAAACATTTTGTATATATTACTTGTTTATATATAAAATCTTGACCGCATTATAGTTTAAGACAGAACATCTCAGGGTGAATCATGTTTTGTGAGTTCATAGGTGTTATTAAGTTTTTTCAATTCCTTCTATTAGTTCACACCCTCCGTATATACATTTATATATATTCAAACCTCATTTAATTTTTTATAAGCTATATCCCATACAGGTTATATACGCTCAAATCGGTTTATCCAGAATCTGTTTCCTATTAATTATATATTATTATGAAAATACGTATTTAATATTTATGATGTGTTCAATGCCTTTATTAAGCTTGGATTTCAGAACGATGTGTCGATAAAAGCGTAATTAAGGCTGTATTGACTAAAGAGAGATTTCAACAGGAGAAGGTGCAGCAAGTGAAAGTTTTAATATTCATTTAATGATGAGGCTAGTTCCTTTTTTGGTATACAATGTGCCCAGAACGGAGCTATTTTATAAATATTCCCTAAAACGTCTTTGGCCCCATCTCTTGACTCTGAAACATATGTTTATCTATAATTAGATGATAAGAGCACTGAAAAATATCAACTTTAAAACTCTCTCTACTCTTACATCCACGTTGAACCCCACAAAACGTAAAAGTGTAGACATATATAGATATGTTTAACAGTTATGTTTGATATTTTTATTCTTGCAGTAAAACCAATTAAAAGAATAAGTTACTTCCAGCAAATTTCGATGCCTCACCCATGTTAGAGAAGATGAATTGAAGAATAAACGAATTAGTATAAAGTATCCAAATATCACTACATCCCTAGCTATTCCACAACTCAAACAGTAAAGAACGTATTGTTAATAAACTGATGGAGAGCAATCTAGATACAGCTACATGGGAGATACTGTCTTCAAAGTCTTTAAACAATTCATGGAACATATTATGGCTAGAATTAAATCCATATGGTGATCCCGAAGCAAATCTCCACACGCCACTTCAAAACTCATGCTAGCTAATATGTTGAAAGACTTAGAGACTTTAATGAGTGTAAAAATTACAGGAAAAAAAGAGTGTAGACAGAGTTAATCAGGATATCAGTTGATGTCCGATGTAGAAGTTATTATTCAAAGCTCCCGACCTAATAACGAGGAGACACACGAAGACATATCAGAGCAGAACCATCACTGATGGAAAATGTCAATGGTTGTATTGAAGGACAAGATGCAACGCCAAGTGCTGAGCTGCAAAACTGCTACTAATAAAAACTACTTGGACACGAGATAAAAGTGTTTAGCAAAGTTCTTTGTACAATATTTTAAAAAAGCAAAAAGATACTTCAATTTGTCAAGCATCAAGTGTAAATTTATTTTGTTTAAAACGCAAATAGAACACTACACCTATTTAATATAAAATCATGTATTGTTATTCAGCATACACCCAATATTTAGTAGGCCTACCAAGTTAGACACATAATATGATTCTTGTTGGTATAAATATTGTTAATTCCTTTCAAAATCTTCAAAACTCGAATTAACACTAAGGAGTCTCTTTAGGTGTTAGGGTCATCTTATATTTTAAAACAGTCATATTGTTGTTGGTATTTTCTTTTCGTTTTATCCGATAAATCGTTTATCTGAAACAAGTAAACTTCCACTTCCAAACAATTTGGGCAGACTAGTTAACAAATTTATCGATTTACTTTCCATTTATCCCTTTACATTAATTTTATCCTTTTTCTGCCGTAAAATGTTTATATTTGTATCATACTCGGGACACAATAGATATATCATTTAATCTGGTTTTTAACGTTATTAGTCACGAGTAACATTAAACCTAATTATAAAAATTCTATTCTAGTTTCGTTAGATTCAGACGTTTTATGACCAAAGACTGAGATTTTTGTGGCGTTAAAACAAGTATTTCTTGTTTATACCAGTTCACTTTTTAGCACGGTGAATGATAAACTAAAAAAACAGGTTATATCATTGGGCTCGAATTAAACCTCTCCTATCTTTAGTTCCATGTTTTCTATGAATTTTAAATTATAAATAACTTACTGACGTGCTCGTTTTTTCGTATTTATAATCTAATACATTTGACGTAATAATAACAAAAATTTCTGTTTCTAAATAATGTTGAGTATTAAGCTGTTGTATAAAAGCTTATTTTCTAGGTTAGATATTTTTATAATTATGATTTTTTTGTGTATTCTACTGAGGCTTTTTAGTCTATGACATCGCTTGTGATTATTGAATAAAGTTTTGAATATTAATAACCAAAACTAAATTAAGATAATTAAGATAAGTCTATAATATAATCAAAATATAAACCACTTTACTTAAAATGAATTCCAAAGACACTACAATACTGTTGCAACTAAACACTGTATTATGCCAGAAGATTTATAAATTCGAAGCTTCATCTGTGGCCAAATTGCAATGTTAATTTTGGTTATTTTCAATATTTTTTACCTGATATATTTACACTACAGACAAATTAGTAATCGCAAATCAGGAAATAAAACCAATAAGGAAATCATCACAAGAACAAATCACGAAATCTTGAATCCTTCGACTTTTACTGTTGTGATTATTTCGTTGTCGACACTTTTTCGTTGTTATATTTTTGTTTCAATTTAAAATTCGTTACATTTAACAAAAAGACTCTTTTATTTTCGAAGTCAGTTCATTAGTTATTAGTAAAGTTAGTCATTATTAAAATTATCATTTATAAAATACAATAGATTGTTCAAATTTTGCTAAAATAAAATGTAGAAACAACTTTTAAATGTTAATATTTTTTAAATATAATCACTTAGACTTTCTGACATAAAATTTATTAACATTTCTACATATTTTACAATGACAATATTAGAAATAACCCCAATACTACAAAAAATAATAAAAAATCACAAATAAAACAAGTTACTTAAGATTAAACCCTTATGTACATTTCGATGATCATGTCATCATCACCAGAGGGTCTTATTACAAAATTACAATCTACCAAACAAGAAGTTACAAACTAGAATAGTGAATCTTAAGTAACTTGTTTTATTTGTTATTTTTTATTATTTTTTGTGGTATTTTCCAATATTTTCATTGTAATATATTGTACCACTGTGCTCTTGATACGTATTTCTACATATTCAATAATAATCCAAATTTTTGTGCTTAATATTTGACAGGCGTGTTCAAAACATTTTTATTTAAAGTGATATAATTTAAATAAATAAATATAATATAATTTAATAAATAAAATATAATAGTCGTAAAATAAGGAAAATGGTATTATAATATTAAATTAACCTCCTCGAAGTTTGTAAACCGTACTCAAACTTTAACGTTCGCCCACCCTCTGGTAACGTTAACTTAGTTTTTTATATCGGACCCAGAAATTTGTTTCCAGTGTTTAGTTATCTTTGGTACGCTATGCACCATCGGACCCAGAAATTTGTTTCCAGTGTTTAGTTATCTTTGGTACGCTATGCACCATCGGACCCAGTAATTTGTTTCCAGTGTTTAGTTATCTTTGGTACGCTATGCACCATCGGACCCAGAAATTTGTTTCCAGTGTTTAGTTATCTTTGGTACGCTATGCACCATCGGACCCAGTAATTTGTTTCCCGTGTTTAGTTATCTTTGGTACGCTATGCACAATAACAATAATGGTTTAGTAATAAGTGAAAACATCAAGTTAGATACGTTATCCTGTAAATTTATATGTAAATGTCTATTAAAACATTACCAGTAAAATGGCGTATTTATAAAAACAAAATAAGAACATGATGTTCCTGATGACGATAATAAGAGGTTTTTCAGAGACTGTAAATACAATATAGAGATGCTAAAGAATAAACTGCTAACTTTAGAAATATTTAACTTTACTGCCCAAACGTTCATCAGATATAAAATAAAATTAATTAATTAATAGAGTAAATTAGCACAAATGTTAATGAAATATATAAAACAAAGAATAAAAAAGCAAAGAATACATTTTTGAATTATATATTTTTATGGCAGGTCTGACTGCGTATAACTTGGACAGAGAAAAATATTCGGGTCACCCTGACACTCACGAAAAAGGTAATAATCTAACAGGTAAATTAGCAAATTAGCAGGTAGCAACAGTTGATTTTATATTAAAGGTTAATTTGTTAACAACTGTTTAATTATAATTAATAACATTAAATTAGACACAACTTTTAATAAAAAATTAATATACAACAAATTAATAACAACTGTTTAATTATAACATATAACTAATTATATTACTTTTTACTCATTAAAAAATATTTTAATTTTTTCAACATTAAATAAAGGTTTCCTGTTAACTAAATAACTCTTATTATTAGCTACAAACTATTTTGCATATAACTCTATTAAAACCTATATTGAGTACATACTTCAAAAACGTATTCACTTCTGTAATCACTCCTACTGAAAAGTTTTCAAATGAGACCAAATTATTGGTGCTTTGCAAGAAAAATGTAAACTTAAATAAAAAAATACTTACTCTAAAAAATTAGAATTTCTTATATTTCGTCCCTATCTTTTAAATAAACTTTATATGTCAAAAAAAATAAAGCTAGGTGTATACGAAAGATTTTTATTACTCCTACTTAGGGACGCCCAAAGAAAAACTCATTTCTGTCGGTTAGTCGCATGACTGCATATAAAGTTCTTTTTTAATTTTGTTTTTTACTAATTTGTTTACAATTCAATCTAATAAATAAACAAAGTATTTAAAATAACTAAAATTGCCATAGTACGCTGGCTCAGACAAGTGTTCGAGATTATTATATGATGACAGAATGAAAATTTCTCTTTCAAATGAATGTTATTATTATTATTATTAGTTTTTGTTACCGGTGTTATCTGATTATTAGAAGCTACTGCCAGTACATTAACCACAGTGTAACAAAACATATTTTATTATTTAAAAGAATTTGGACCCAACTAATGATATAAATCATTAGTAACGGACACCATCTCACAATAAATCATTAATCTTAGAATAGTTTGAATGACAAAGTCGTCATTATCGTCATCATCTTCATCTAGTGAATATAACTGTACATTATTTTCGTTGATGACGTCATTAGGTCAGTTTGACAAAATAAATTAATTGCTGTCTCTTAATGTTCGTCATTATATTTATCAGAAAAAAGCAATCAAATTTAAGCAAAAGTAATGGTAAACAACTTTTAGACAAATTTAAGTTCAAGTTTACTTAATAAAACATACTGTAAAAGAATTCTTATATCTTTGTACCATTGCATGCGTAACATCCCTACACTACAAGACAGAGCCGGGCTTTGGCACGCACCTAAATAAGTGGAAATTCTTTCTGAGCCGGCAGTCGTCTCGTTTAAGTAAGTTATGTAACCGAAAGCAAAGGTAAAACTTCAACTATCCCACGTTGGACGTTTCGAAATGTAGTCGTCATTAATTTCTGCAAACTACAATGGAAGACATTCAAATTATTCCAAGATTCTGAACAGATAGAAAGTGACTAAGTAAAGCAATTACCTCTTCTCTTGTGCAGGACGGACAGACAATACTGCTATAAAACAGACCCTTCCCATTCAAATATCTAATTACGCGAAACTAGTTGGAGACTAGAAATTATGAGTTAAGCAAGTAGTGGCTGGTTTCGGCGGGGAGTGACTCTTACAGCGAAAATCTTAACAAAAACACTTAGTCTCAGACACAAAGATTAAAAATATTTTGTATCATAGTGTTTTTAGAAATCATTAGTTTCATATTATGAAATAAGATGTATGGAGAAGGTTTTAAAAATATTTAAACAGTTATCATCTTGAAAAACAGTTTTTTTTAAATAACCAAACTGATTCCATATTTTTTGTTTTTCGTTATTGAACTCAATCAGGCGCGTATCCAAGGGGGGGCGATGGGGCGATCGCCCCCCCCCAACCCTCAATAACTTTGGGTTAAAAATCGACAATATATTATTAAATTAGGACTTTCTATTAAATTAGACTTTTACTTAAGTTAATTCGTCTTTTATTGTAAATAAAAAATAAAATTTTAATTTTTAATTTGAAAATGTGACGCGTTCCCTCGGCATACCCTCGTAAACGTCTAAACGTTTTAACAACAGATAGCTCTAGTGAATCTTAGTCTCGAACATATGATTTTCAATACGTAATTTTGCAAGCGTAATATTCGCAGTTGACTCCGGAATTGTTCGTGTTGGAAGAATAACTACTTATAGTAATTAATAAACCATTTTTATAATAATAGCTTATTATGAAATTAATAATATTCTCTAGCCATAAGTGTTATCGAAACTGGAATAATTATTTATTAAAAAGTCTAATTTGCTACGAATCTTTATCACGTTACCGATTTCTAAAGCAAGCTTTTTCTGTTCTATGTTTTTATATACACGCACGCGCGCGCGCACACACACACATATTATATATATATATATATATATATATATATATATATATATATATATATATAATGCATCGATCGCCCCCCCCCCAAAGCAAGTAGCTGGATACGCGCCTGAACTCAATAAATACATAGTCAATGAACAGCAGCAGTATTTCATGAACTAATTTGTTTTCAGACGGGGGATAACAACTTTGTTTTTTTTATAAAAATAATAATACTACAATTTGGTAGTACTACAATTTTGTTTCAGATCTGACGTCATATCTAAGGAAGGTTATTGGGTGAGCGAGAGGTAATAGGAAGGATAGCGTAAACTATAGAGTAGTATTGCCAACATTAAAAATCCAAGTTTTTTGTCGAGATTGTGTGACCGTGATTTTTGTATAAATGCTACAAAGCACATTTTTTGAGAATATGTAAAAATGCCGTTTGACTTTATTACCAACGTAAATTTGAAGATCAAAGCTATTTCAGTTCAGCTTTTATTTTCACTTTGAGCAACAAATTTTGCATTGAAATTAGTATATCAATAAAAGCATATGGGAGTAAAATGAAGAATCAAGTAATGAATATTTCGTGGCACTAAAATCTTTCACACACTTTAGCATTTTCTGTTAATATACTGGTGCGGTTGTGACTAATTTATATACTATTCTCTAGTTTGCGTCGTTTAGCCCTAACTTCATTTAGATCACAATGTCATAGCGATCGGATACTAGAAGTGATCTTCAACGTAATCTTAGAATAAAGTCTTCACAATATAAAGGCCGCGTCAAACGTGCATTAGCTACTTCAATTAGGTAATTTTGCCTAATTTCTAACTGATAAACACGTTTAAACCTAAACATTTTAAATACGACGATTTTAAATATTGCAGATTATTTGAGCGTAAGTGTGAACTATAGGTATATGTGCAACGATACATTATGTAGAGCTGCCTCTGAATAACTCCATCAGCTGCCGAATCCTCACACTAAACCCAGCGTTCATTGTTAGAAATGAAAGGAGTCATTGTGAAGGGTCTCGACATTATGACTGTCATTGGTTTAAACAACAGATAGACAGAAGGACATGCTCAGGAAGTAGACATAAAACAACCTGGTAACATTGGAAACAATTGAAGTGAAACGAGGCTGTTTCATAACACAGAGTTGTTAAAACAGCTTGGACAAAGTTCTGAAATCATGCAACCGTACCCCTAGCTAACTAATCCTAGCAATACCGTTAGAATTTTAATTTAGCTGCGCGATTCAATTTCGAATCAATCTCTTCCTCTGTCGTTCTCTATTTAATATATACTTAGAGTAGATTTAATTAAGTTTAAACTGTTGCCTGTGTAATGTACGCTTGTGCAATTCAATTTCTCTTAAATTGGCTGATCATTTCTAATTCTCTTAGAGACGTCTATTGTTGAATTAAAATTAGAAAGGTATGTTCCAACCAAGTTCAAAGAGGCTTTGGAAGCTCGTCACTGGCTTGTCCCAATCTAGGACAGGTTTCTATGACAACCTGGATTGACAGGCTTGTCATCTTGGCCATTGCTGTAAATTATTGCTAACTTTCTCCCAGTTGTACTACCTTGGGTGCGTAATAATTGAAGATAACGACAGTAAAAATATACAAGATAAAAAAAAATAATCGTTGGTGGATGATGTCCTTATTTGTTTACTAAACATTCACCACAGTTTTTCTCCAATTAATGTTACGCTTCTCTTTGTTTTGTGAGTCCGTCAAAATACACTTTTGAAAAGTGAACACTTTCACTTTTGTGTTACACAATTTTGAAATGTAACACACTTTCAAGAGTATTCCTTTTTACACACATTGCCAAGCAAAAATATAGCTCTCCTTGAAAGCAACTGTTAGCTGATGTTTTCCGAAATGCTAACATCTGTTTAAAAGACAAAAATCTTTAAAACTAATTGTGATCATCAAATCACAACCTAACCTTACCTGGCCTTGATAAATTAACCAAGGGCGGATGGCGTCTAGAGTCGACTACAACAGGGTTTTCATGTGACCCTATTACTACTGTACGTGTAATACTTGAACCAATTATTTCCCTAAGATAAATTAACCAAGGATGAATGGCGTATAGAGCCGACTACAACAGGGTTTTCATGTGACCCTATTACTACTGTGCGTGTAATAGTTGAACCAATTATTTCCCTAAAATCAATCCTGTAAAAGGAATATGAACCTTGTTATTGATTACGTTATCAGTTTCTTTAATTTTCCAGCACACCTCTAATATCACCTACTTTAAGGAAGCAACCCTAAGCAAACTACTAATGAATTTTTCTCCCCAGTTGTCTAGGGGTAGGTATATGGACATCCTGGAGCGAACAAAGCTTTATTTTGCATGTACATGGGCAGAAATATTCAGAAGCAGTTTGAACGGGAAAGCAGTTTGGAAATGTCTAGTCCTTCTAGAAAAGCAGATGGAACCGCAGTCTCTGCGCGTACCACCAGAGCCCTCTATGTGGCCGGTTATCACTCTAAGTTTTAAGTAAGGTCTTTATTACGGGATCATATCGCCAAGCCTCCAGTGGCCGAGAGATATCAGTTACTCTACTGTTGGATTCACGACTTTCATGCTGGTTTCGTCGATCATTGCCTTACATCCATAGTGGATAAACTATTTGTTTCCACTTCGGTTAGAAGTTTAGTATTGTCTGGCGGAATATAGAAAATTAAAAGGCAGCCCTAACTCATCTTATGTATGTAACGATGATATCCCTGTACTCATGTGACGATGATATCCCTGTACTCATGTGACGATGATATCCCTGTACGCAAGTGACGATGATATCCCTGTACTCGTGTGACCATGATATCCCTGTACTCATGTGACGATGATATCCCTGTACTCATGTGACGATGATATCCCTGTACTCATGTGACGATGATATCCCTGTACTCATGTGACGATGATATCCCTGTACTCATGTGACCATGATATCCCTGTACTCATGTGACCATGATATCCCTGTACTCATGTGACGATGATATCCCTGTGCTCATGTGACGATGATATCCCTGTACTCATGTGACGATGATATCCCTGTACTCATGTGACCATGATATCCCTGTACTCATGTGACGATGATATCCCTGTACTCATGTGACGATGATATCCCTGTACTCATGTGACGATGATATCCCTGTACTCATGTGACGATGATATCCCTGTACTCGTGTGACCATGATATCCCTGTACTCATGTGACGATGATATCCCTGTACTCATGTGACGATGATATCCCTGTACTCATGTGACGATGATATCCCTGTACTGATGTGACGATGATATCCCTGTACTCATGTGACCATGATATCCCTGTACTCATGTGACGATGATATCCCTGTACTCATGTGACGATGATATCCCTGTACTCATGTGACGATGATATCCCTGTACTCATGTGACGATGATATCCCTGTACTCATGTCTCGATGATATCCCTGTACTCATGTCACGATGATATCCCTGTACTCATGTGACGATGATATACCTGTACTCATGTCACGATGATATCCCTGTACTCATGTGACCATGATATCCCTGTACTCATGTGACGATGATATCCCTGTACTCATGTGACCATGATATCCCTGTACTCATGTGACGATGATATACCTGTACTCATGTCACGATGATATACCTGTACTCATGTGACCATGATATCCCTGTACTCATGTGACGATGATATCCCTGTACTCATGTGACGATGATATCCCTGTACTCATGTCACGATGATATCCCTGTACTCATGTCACGATGATATCCCTGTACTCATGTGACGATGATATACCTGTACTCATGTCACGATGATATCCCTGTACTCATGTCACGATGATATCCCTGTACTCATGTGACCATGATATCCCTGTACTCATGTGACGATGATATCCCTGTACTCATGTGACCATGATATCCCTGTACTCATGTGACCATGATATCCCTGTACTCATGTGACGATGATATCCCTGTACTCATGTGACGATGATATCCCTGTACTCATGTGACGATGATATCCCTGTACTCATGTGACGATGATATCCCTGTACTCATGTGACGATGATATCCCTGTACTCATGTGACCATGATATCCCTGTACTCATGTGACGATGATATCCCTGTACTCATGTGACGATGATATCCCTGTACTCATGTGACCATGATATCCCTGTACTCATGTGACGATGATATCCCTGTACTCATGTAACGATGATATCCCTGTACTCATGTGACGATGATATCCCTGTACTCATGTGACGATGATATCCCTGTACTCATGTGACGATGATATCCCTGTACTCATGTGACGATGATATCCCTGTACTCATGTGACTATGATATCCCTGTACTCATGTGACCATGATATCCCTGTACTCATGTGACGATGATATCCCTGTACTCATGTGACGATGATATCCCTGTACTCATGTGACCATGATATCCCTGTACTCATGTGACGATGATATCCCTGTACTCATGTGACGATGATATACCTGTACTCATGTCACGATGATATCCCTGTACTCATGTGACCATGATATCCCTGTACTCATGTGACGATGATATCCCTGTACTCATGTGACCATGATATCCCTGTACTCATGTGACCATGATATCCCTGTACTCATGTGACGATGATATCCCTGTACTCATGTGACGATGATATCCCTGTACTCATGTGACGATGATATCCCTGTACTCATGTCACGATGATAACCCTGTACTCATGTCACGATGATATCCCTGTACTCATGTGACGATGATATACCTGTACTCATGTCACGATGATATCCCTGTACTCATGTGACCATGATATCCCTGTACTCATGTGACGATGATATCCCTGTACTCATGTGACCATGATATCCCTGTACTCATGTGACCATGATATCCCTGTACTCATGTGACCATGATATCCCTGTACTCATGTGACGATGATATCCCTGTACTCATGTGACCATGATATCCCTGTACTCATGTGACGATGATATACCTGTACTCATGTGACCATGATATCCCTGTACTCATGTGACGATGATATCCCTGTACTCATGTGACCATGATATCCCTGTACTCATGTGACGATGATATACCTGTACTCATGTCACGATGATATCCCTGTACTCATGTGACCATGATATCCCTGTACTCATGTGACGATGATATCCCTGTACTCATGTGACCATGATATCCCTGTACTCATGTGACGATGATATACCTGTACTCATGTCACGATGATATACCTGTACTCATGTCACGATGATATCCCTGTACTCATGTGACCATGATATCCCTGTACTCATGTCACGATGATATCCCTGTACTCATGTGACGATGATATCCCTGTACTCATGTGACGATGATATCCCTGTACTCATGTGACGATGATATCCCTGTACTCATGTCACGATGATATCCCTGTACTCATGTCACGATGATATCCCTGTACTCATGTCACGATGATATCCCTGTACTCATGTCACGATGATATCCCTGTACTCATGTGACGATGATATACCTGTACTCATATGACGATGATATCCCTGTACTCATGTGACGATGATATCCCTGTACTCATGTGACGATGATATCCCTGTACTCATGTGACGATGATATCCCTGTACTCATGTGACGATGATATCCCTGTACTCATGTGACGATGATATCCCTGTACTCATGTGACGATGATATCCCTGTACTCATGTGACGATGATATCCCTGTACTTATGTGACGATGATATCCCTGTACTCATATGACGATGATACTTTATCATAAACATAAAAGGTCCACAATTTAGAATCTGAATGAAAGGTGTCAAGGAAGAAAAACGTTGCCACGATTCCGACAATATTTGGACAGAACACGATCTAAGTGCCACTCGAGTAAATGACTAATTAACCAGATATTTGTTTATAATGCAAATTACAAATATAGTCAAAAAGAACAAACGAGCAAGTAGTACAGAAGTGGAGGCCTCGTTCAATTCGAAGGACTTTCAGTAAAGTATTTGTTTCTTGTAAACACAATTAGAATTGTAAATTAGACATTTTATTTTATACGGAAGACGTTATGGTCTGACAAATACATATTGTTATCTTTAATGTGGCATTGTTTCTTGTACGCCAGGTGATAACTATTTCACAACACAGACCATGAATGATAATATATTTTGGATGTTTTAGACTAATTACCATTTTAAAAATTCTGTTTTAATTGGCATCGTAATTAAATAATGTTGAACACTTTGGAATGTTTTATTATGTGTGTAATTTTAATGTGCTGGAAATCTAGTTTAAGAAAAAAAAGCACTATAAACTGTAATTATTCTAGACATTATGAATGGGTTTACTTAGTGTCGGGGACGAAGCTGTGCGCGCCGCGTGGAAGTGAAACTCCCCAAATCTGAATAATCACGTTTGCTGTTAGTTACGATTGCATTAAGTAGATTCTTTCTATTGCTGAGTGAATTATTCAAGATTCAGTAGGCCTCCTGGGTTGTTCCAAACGTTTCCGCTCATTATATGGCTCAACACCATAAACAAAGGTAATTTTCTTCATTATAACTTTACTATTGTTTAAATTATATCACTGTATTAAGATTATCGATCCTATTCCAAAACATGAGATAGAAAGACAATTTTTAAATCAAAGCCACAATACAACTTTGCTGGACAGAGGAATTTTTTTTTAATATCTAATTATATTATACAAAAAATGGGAAAACGTGCATTTAAAAAAAAAAAAATTAATTATTACAAGCCAGCTTCGTTAGTATATTGATAAAACTCAAAACTAAAATCCAGTTATTTTCTAAACGTGACAACGATAATTATGTACTATAGACTTTAATGGTTTATGAATGTTCAACCCACGGTTCCGTAAACGTTTTAAATCCTACATTTTTTTTAAATGGAGATAGATTTTATTTTTTAAATAGGCCTAATGTTGAGCGGTGTCAGAAGAAAGGAATATCAAGGACACTCGTTAAGGAAAGAAACATTAATTTATATTGAGAAAATACTTCTAATTGTCGAATTAACAGAATTTATTTATTCAAATGCTTTTAGAAAATTACACTTCCCAATTCGATTCATATTTACTTTTAAATGTTAATAAGTACTGCATTTATGAATTATAACCATGTGGGGTTATTTAAACATGTGGGTCTCTAAAATTCAACATCTACTGCCCATAACATAAGAAATCATTCGGTATTATAGCTTACTAAATAGGTTTTAATGACGTTTGGCCATTGGGCTTCTATTTGAAAAATACTTTTTATTCATCCATTCAAGTTCAAATACATTTTTTACACGTGTAGTGGGTGACAATTGATGTTTATAATTTATTTTCAAATATTATTTCAATAATTAAATTTAATTAATTAATTAAAATTTTATATGGGAGAAAAACAAAAGGGGCAAGGTATGCAATATAGTTATTTCTCTTATTTAGCTTAAAATAAGTGATAACAAATCATTTCATAAAACAGCTGATTTTATGTTACAGGTTATGTTGCAGAACAGCTGCTCTAACGTATAGGTTAAGTTACTCTATTTACATTAATTGTAATTACTTAATAAAAGTACGTACAATAAATTTTTCTTTGATGGCCAAAGTAGGAGTTCATATTAAACTATTTTTGTTTTTATTACTCATTAAACATTTGTATTATATGTTCCTAATTCTAAGAAAACGGCCCTGGTAGCCGGTAGAGATATTTCTTTAGCCCGCCCCAGTTGTGTACATCAAGTAAGGGCCACCCCACATGAGAAATGAAGTTTAAAGTATTATATGTTCCTAATTCTAAGAAAACGGCCCTGGTAGCTGGTAGAGATATTTCTTTAGCCCGCCCCAGTTGTGTACATCTAGTAAGGGCCAACCCACATGAGAAATGAAGTTTAAAGTATTATATGTTCCTAATTCTACGAAAACGGCCCTGGTAGCTGGTAGAGATATTTCTTTAGCCCGCCCCAGTTTTGTACATCAAGTAAGGGGCAACCCACATGAGAAATGAAGTTTAAAGTATTATATGTTCCTAATTCTAAGAAATCGGCCCTGGTAGCTGGTAGAGATATTTCTTAAAACCGCCCCAGTTGTGTACATCACGTAAGGGCCACCCCACATGAGAAATGAAGTTTAAAGTATTATATTTTTTAAATCTGTACTTTATTTGTATTTTACGTAAACATTAAGGAAGTAAATACGTTAATGAAATAACCACTCTATTCTTACGTAAATCTGTGATCCAATAAAATTATGTTGTTCTTACAATTACAGAAAAATATATAATAGTTTACTGTAGAAAAAACGATACCTACATGATTTGAACCTAGATAAAAGTCTTGAACTATAGATAAAAATATGACCGTTGAATATTGTCATTATTTCGAGTACGCTACGTGAACAAAATAGACAAAGTTTTATGTTTTCAAATTAATTTTGAAAAAACGAAGCTGATAATTGATTTATTATTTACCTATAGAGTATTTTGCATAGATAAATACTATGCACTGATCCACACAAAAATAGAAACTTTGAAGATGTACTTCTCCTGAATTTTCCTTCGTCCTCTACTAAAAGAAAGGTTATTCCTTCAGGCTCTAATCTATGAGAGGCAATTTTAAAGTTCATAGTGGAAACGTAAAAGTAAATTTTGCAATTATATAAAAATACTTTTAATATAACAATCCCCCTTCAACAACAGTGACCTTTTATTAATCGTAGTACATTTCGGTTGGAAAGCTATCATCCTCAGAGGCAACAGATTATTTTTGATGCCTTAAAGAAGGGTTAATTTAATCCCGAAATATAACTAAGGTTAATTATATATTATTGATTGTTTGTGAGTTATTTACTATTAATTCAGTACAGTTTGTTCCAGAATAGTAAATACTTTTAATTTATTTTTTGCTTCCAGGTAAAGCACTTCCTAACTATACAAGTTGCATTGAAGAGGCAATAGCACACCATGATAACATGTCAGTCGTGGTTGCTGTTCAGGGGCAATTGCTTCGTTCCATAAAACACCTTGATCATGTAACATTAACACAGTAACGTATAAAATATTAACCATGTTTTACGAGACAATTAACTGAAGCGCCTAAAATACTGAATTCGTGTCTATCAGTCAGTAGTGGAGGCCCATGTAAAATAATCGGTTGTTGACGTGGGTGGCGTACTTCATAATATTTATCAGATGACACGATAACTGCCAATCAATAGACAATAGCGTGTCGTCGATGCAGCGACATGCTACTTTCTCAGAATCAGTTCAGGGGCGAATCCCTGAGTTGCACAAAACACCTTGATCATGTAACATAAACACTGTTTTTACTAAACTACCAACCATAAATTACGCTATAAGAGTTAATTCGTGCTCATTGGCATGATTATCTATTCACGGTTCGGCGAGTCCTGTAATGCATGCTTCTTTGTGTGTTGATACGTTCCAGGAAAATCTATATATTTTAATAAGCTATTTGGTTTTATATAATTAACTTTTTTTAAAGGGCGCAAAACCAAAAACATTATTTATTCATTAGATGTTCCAGAGCATGAGCAAATATTATTTCTTCCAGAGTTATTCGATTTCGACTATTAGTTCACAATTTCTTCATAAATACAAGTTCAAATTTTCAATCGACAATAAAATACTTTTATTCACCCATTCAAGTTGAAATACATTTTTTAAAATTAGTAGTGGATGACACTTGTTAATACAGTTTTTTCAAATATTAATTCATGAATTGAATTTAAAATGAAATATTTTTAATTTTATATGGGAGGAAACGTTTCGCAAATGGGTCAAGGTATGTGATATACTTATTTCGTCCCATTTGGCTTAAAATATGTGACAACATATAACTTTATAAAAAAGTTGATTTAATGTTATAGGATATGTGGTATGACAGTTGTTTTAACGTATAGGTTATTTGAATTTGTTACTTTATTTATATATTATTGTAATTATTTAATAAAAATGAACTAAACTAAAATTTTTCTTCGTTGACTTAAGTAAGATTTAACATTAAAATTTTGTTGTTTATATTATTTGTTTACAAATAAAAATTGGTAGTCGAAATGAATATTTATTTAGTTTAAATAAAAAAATTAACTAAACATTGTTTTGCGTGTGTGAACATGTTCCTAATTTGTAAAAATATATATTCATTTATTGTGCGTGCGTGCGTGCGTGCGTGCGTGCGTGCGTGCGCGCGTGCGTGCGTGCGTGCGTGTGTGTGTGTGTGTGTGTGTGTGTGTGTGTGTGTGTGTGTGTGTGTGTGTGTGTGTGTGTGTGTGTGTGTGTGTGTGTGTGTGTGTGTGTGTGTGTGTGTGTGTGTGTGTGTGTGTGTGTGTGTGTGTGTGTGTGTGTGGTTGCTAATATGGTGTTGGGCTGAAAATATAAAAACTACAGAAATGCTCCAGCTACATGTAATTAATAGCACCAAAATAAAAACAGAAGAAAGCAGAATTGTGTCAAGGATAATAAACAAATTAAAACAAATATTATTGTTTCGATTCTAACACTAAAAGAGGGAAGCTATAGATACTACGGTGTCTGATACTGCATTTACAAAAGGAGCGAGCTTCTGAGGAGAATATGTTAAATACACCACGACGTCTTACAAGTATGAATTATAAAAAAGAAATTAGATTGCTAGTGCCGTTATTCTTCGTCAATAAAAAAATAGACAACGATTCTGCTATTGTAGAATCATACGACTACGATGTAGATACCTCTAACCTCCCACACCCTACTTTATACTTAGACAGATGTATGGCAAGTAGTCATCCTCCCCAATCTGAAAGATATTATTCCGTTATTTATTAAATCCGTTGTTACTACCTACCATTCAGAAAGAGTTAAAGACAGACTCACAGTCTTGTCTGTATGACTGTCAGGTCGGGGGAGATTCATATGTTACAACACTGCCCATATGAATATAATCTTAACTTCCTGCATAATAACAGACTAAAACGAAGCTTAAAATAAAAAACTACCATAATAAAAAAATAAATTTAAAGTTTAAGTTTCATGTGATTGATTGAACTTCTGTCTGTTTATTGTAACTTGCTGTTGCTCTTATCAGTATTTGTAGAACGTGAAAGTGTAAGCACAGATGGCTATTGCCTAACTTTTATCCAGTGCTTGTATGTTTCTTATTGTATTTATTGTAACTTGCTGTTGCTCGTATCAGTATTTGTAGAACGTGAAAGTGTAAGCACAGATGGCTATTGCCTAACTTTTATCCAGTGCTTGTATGTTTCTTATTGTATTTATTGTAACTTGCTGTTGCTCTTATCAGTATTTGTAGAACGTGAAAGTGTAAGCACAGATGGCTATTGCCTAACTTTTATCCAGTGCTTGTATGTTTCTTATTGTGTTTATTGTAACTTGCTGTTGCTCTTATCAGTATTTGTAGAACGTGAAAGTGTAAGCACAGATGGCTATTGCCTAACTTTTATCCAGTGCTTGTATGTTTCTTATTGTATTTATTGTAACTTGCTGTTGCTCATATCAGTATTTGTAGAACGTGAAAGTGTAAGCACAGATGGCTATTGCCTAACTTTTATCCAGTGCTTGTATGTTTCTTATTGTATTTATTGTAACTTGCTGTTGCTCGTATCAGTATTTGTAGAACGTGAAAGTGTAAGCACAGATGGCTATTGCCTAACTTTTATCCAGTGCTTGTATGTTTCTTATAGTATTTATTGTAACTTGCTGTTGCTCGTATCGGTATTTGTAGAACGTGAAAGTGTAAGCACAGATGGCTATTGCCTAACTTTTATCCAGTGCTTGTATGTTTCTTATTGTATTTATTGTAACTTGCTGTTGCTCGTATCAGTATTTGTAGAACGTGAAAGTGTAAGCACAGATGGCTATTGCCTAACTTTTATCCAGTGCTTGTATGTTTCTTATTGTATTTATTGTAACTTGCTGTTGCTCGTATCAGTATTTGTAGAACGTGAAAGTGTAAGCACAGATGGCTATTGCCTAACTTTTATCCAGTGCTTGTATGTTTCTTATTGTATTTATTGTAACTTGCTGTTGCTCTTATCAGTATTTGTAGAACGTGAAAGTGTAAGCACAGATGGCTATTGCCTAACTTTTATCCAGTGCTTGTATGTTTCTTATTGTATTTATTGTAACTTGCTGTTGCTCTTATCAGTATTTGTAGAACGTGAAAGTGTAAGCACAGATGGCTATTGCCTAACTTTTATCCAGTGCTTGTATGTTTCTTATAGTATTTATTGTAACTTGCTGTTGCTCTTATCAGTATTTGTAGAACGTGAAAGTGTAAGCACAGATGGCTATTGCCTAACTTTTATCCAGTGCTTGTATGTTTCTTATTGTATTTATTGTAACTTGCTGTTGCTCTTATCAGTATTTGTAGAACGTGAAAGTGTAAGCACAGATGGCTATTGCCTAACTTTTATCCAGTGCTTGTATGTTTCTTATTGTATTTATTGTAACCTGCTGTTGCTCGTATCAGTATTTGTAGAACGTGAAAGTGTAAGCACAGATGGCTATTGCCTAACTTTTATCCAGTGCTTGTATGTTTCTTATTGTGTTTAAAGTTGTTGAAATTTTATTGTGTATCTTATTTTTAAACTATAATGATTATTGTTTTTTGTTTGTAGATTTTAAAAGTTTAAAAGGACCACCAAAAGTATGACCGAAACGTTGTTTTATACTATTAAAATAATAAACTCGGCATTGATAATTGTTTCAGCTCAATTTATTGTTAAAATTGCAGTCTTTAGAAGCTAAAGCAATTTAAATTTAAAGTTGTTTTACACTCGCGTCATCCTTCAATGAACTGGCCATTATTTGTATTGAGCTTCTTTATCGCTAGAAGACCAACATTACTTAAAATGTTTTCATATTAATATAGCAATGACGAGAAGTAAAGTTATTTTTTTAAATTTCAGCAGATGTATTGCTAATTGTACTGTATTAATTACAAAGTTAGAAAATGCACTCTTCAACTTTGAATGGTATTCTAAAGTGTCAATTTCTTTTTGTTTACAA